>JAPYZL010077624.1:0-24161 GCA_030522825.1 Platygaster orseoliae
AAAAGGTTTTTTTTTTAAATAAATTTATTCATGACAAATATTTGTAATGAATTTTTTGTTGAATTTGTCCGGATTTTGGTGGCGCACCCTGTAAATATATTTGTGGTTATCTTATCAATATGACATATTAACCTTCTGATTATTTGTAAAGAAGAAAACATTTGTCGAACTATTTTTTACGAAACTCATTATTTCATGAATTAAGAATCATATTCCATGAAGTTCGATCTTAATGATAAACTTTTTTATCAATATTTCATTTTTATTCTAAGAATCAAAGTATGCACTGAAAAAAAGATTTTCTGTAGCAGCAAAAAGACGAATTTTTTTTTCAGCAGTAGCTTTTTTTTGTTGCCAGAGCACAATCATTATGCATAAAATTCCAATACATAGCGTTTTTCTTTTTTTTTCGTGTATTATTTCAGAGGCAACATGCATTTTTTTCAATTTGTCAATTTATTTTATCCAATTTAAAAGATATTACGAAAAAAAAACGAAAAAAAAACAAGTGTCTGATATTTTTTGAATAACTAACAGTATTAGCAATGAAAAAAATTGATGCTAATTTCCAATTATTTATTATTTCAGATGGAATAATCTTTTAATAAATATTCAAAAAACTTTTTTATTCAGAACTTAATTTTTATAAAAAAACAAACTTCACAGAATTGTTGGAAAGTCATTATTACAATAACAAAAATTTTTACTTTTAAAAATAAATTCCAAATTTTCAATCAAACACTTCAATAAAAGTGAATATTTTGTTGAAAAAATCGTGATTGAAACTGTTAAATCAAAAAACAAACCTCTCTGACATTCACAAATTGTAAAAAAAGTATTCTGTATCTAAGATTTCATAACATTTTTTTTGTGGTTCCGAAATTTTCTGAAGTAAGAAATTTACTTCACAGCTAATAAAAAATTCTTTCATCAAATTCATGAAATTCCAATGCATAGTAATATGTTCTAGTAGAAAAAAAGATTTGTTGAGGCAACAAAAAAATAAGCTACTGCTGCTAAACAATTTCGTGTTTTTCTTTTTTTTCGTGTATTATTTTAAAGGATACGTGCATTTTTTTTTCAATTTGTCAATTTGTTTGCTTTAATTTTTGAGATTTGACGAAAAGGAAAAATACGTGTCTAATATTTTTTAATTAAGTAACGGTATTAGCAATAAAAAAATTAATGCAACTTTTCAATTATACATTATTTCAAAGTGAATAATTTCTCGATAAAAATTTAAAAACAATGATTCACAAAAACAATCTTCCCAGAATTGTTGAAAAGCTATTATTACAATAAAAAAAATTGTTAATTAAAAAATCCCAAATTTTCAATCAAACACCTCAATATTTTATCAAAAAAATCAAGATTGAAACTTTTAAATAAAAAAAAAAACTTCACTGACATTCACTAATTCAAAACCAAATTTTCTGTGTCTAAAGTCTCATAAATTTTTTTTTCTCTGATTCTTTCAGATAATACTTTTGCTTTACGTGGCTCACATAATGATTCATGCATTGTGGAAAATGAAAATCGACCCTGACAATACAGCTATTCCATGTTTGACAGCACTTGGAGATGTGACAGGTTCCACGTTCTTAGCGATTGCATTCTTCGGACTCAAATTGAGCGGTCATGAATACACTGGAACATAAAAAACACAAACCTAACAAACATGCTCGAAAAATTTTTATATGTAACATTCGGTTGGAAAATAAGTAATTCCAGTTTTTCTTATTGATTCTATACTGAACAAATTTATGGTCCAATCAAATAAAATAAACAAAAATAACGTACAACGACTAAAAATGCGTGGATTTCAAAAACGTTAAGTTTTTTATTTTTGAAAATTACATTGAATTTCAGTGTGTAAGTTTTCAAAAAAAAAACTTGTTTTGCCGCTCCTGAAAATAATTAAAAAGTGCTTGTTTGTCCTTCAAATGCTCAAATTTTGTATGCTTTCCTACAAAAAATTCACATGCTACATTTTGAAACACCAAACAGAATTTTTCAATCTAGTTTACAAAATCATACGGGTTGTATGATTTCGAACAGTATTACTATGTTGAGACTAAACTCCGTAGTTGTAGCGTAGTTTTTACGAATAAGTAAATAGTTCCATACTTTTGCAATAATTCAAAACTACGTCATAAAACTTTTTTCTAAAACTACTGCACATTTTTATAACAAATCAATCTTTAAAAACTGGTTATCAATAAATAACAACGTTACGGTGAACTGTAATAAAAAAAATTACATCGTTGTAGCACCGATAATGTTTTACAGAGCTGTGAAGAATCATAAATAAAAAATACGTATTTGTTACTGTAAAAGTCATATTTCTGATGAGTGCTTACTTGTCACAATATGTACTTGGTTTGTGTCACAAATCATGCTTTTATAATTATATTTTACTTCAAAAACAATGATTCTTTTATTTATTCTTCCCCTAAACAATTTTTTATTAATTTGAAGTGAAATTTCTGGATGAACTAAATATCGATTTCCGAGCAAACAAAATAACTCGAATAATCAAATTAATCTTCAAAAACCAATAAGAAAAATGTCAGTCTCTTACGTACGAAAACAAAGCTCAAAATACTCGATGTTGTACATGAGGAAGTGATTGGTATATGTGAATAAGCGAAACCGTAGATGTGCATCTAACGTAATATAAGAAATACGTAACGCTAAGACCAAGCTAACACAATTACATAAATCAATGCCGGGTTTCTCGACCGGTAGATCACTCAAGTTTGTCACACGAATATGTACCAATGTCGTTATGGTGAGCTTTTCCCATAGAAGTAACGTGATGTTAGTGGCGTATTTTTTAGTGGAAAACTGGTTTTGAGGAAAGTGGGTTTGCAGAGTGTGCATTTTCAGTGAAAAGTGCAAATTTTCAGTTTTGGTCTTGGATTTGGATTCCTCAAATTGTGGATATACCATGCTTCGAATTTTTAAATGAAGTATGCTTAGAGGAGAACTGGGTAAAATGGAGAGCTTTTTGATGTTTGTTTGTGAAAGATGAATTTGATAGGAGACAAATTTTATTCTAATTAATTTTTTTTTTATTCATGAAATGTTTTCCAAGCTTCTGAACTTTATAAGTACTAATTTATACCTATTTCAACTCAAAAATTTACAAAATATTACAAAAATACAAAAATATAACAAAATTTTTACCTGTTTCATCAAAATTGAATTTTCAATGATTTGTTAAATAATGTTGGAAAAAATCATGATTCTTGAATTTTCCTCATTTGATACATAAATTGATTGGTGAGTTTTTCCAATAAAGTAACGTGATTTTAGTGGCGTATTTTTTAGTAAAAAACTGGTTTTGTTGAAAAATTGAAAATTTTTAATTTTTCGGATTTGGATTCCTCAAATTCTGGAAATGCCATGCTTTAAATTTTTAAATAAAATATGCTTAGAGGAAAACTAGGTAAAATGAAGAACTTTATTTTTGTTTATAATAGTTGGAATTGATGAAAAAAAAACTTATATTCGAATTAATTTTTTTATAATTTATTAAATGTCTTCCAAACTTTAACAGTACTAATTTTCACCTACTTTTTATCATTTTCTGAATTTTTTTAATGATACGCTTTTTTCTGGAATAAATTGATCTTATTTCGAGGGAAGTTGAAACTACTTTTTTTTTTTGAATTTTCACCAAAATTAAATTGTCAATAATTTATCATATAATATAGGGAAAATTCATGATTCATTAATTTTCATAATTAATTCATAAATTGATTAGTGGGGTATTTTTCAGTGGAAAACTGGTTTTAAGAAAAGTGATTTTGCAGAGTGTGAATTTTCCCGACCATGAAAAATGCAAATTTTCAATTTTCCGAATCAAAATTCCTCAAATTCTGGAAATGCCATGATTCAAATT
This sequence comes from Platygaster orseoliae, assembly GCA_030522825.1. Taxonomy (NCBI): domain Eukaryota; kingdom Metazoa; phylum Arthropoda; class Insecta; order Hymenoptera; family Platygastridae; genus Platygaster; species Platygaster orseoliae. The sequence goes on from JAPYZL010077624.1 coordinate 3,908, forward strand.
TTTATCAAATATGCTTAAAGGAGAACTGGGTAAAATTGAGAGCCTTTTGTTTATTGTTCATTATAGTTGAATTTGATGGAAAAGAACTTTTATTCAAATTTATTTTTTTATAATTCATAAAATGTATTCTAAGCTCTCGAACTTTATCAGTACTTTTTTTCACTTATTTTTTATCATTTTCTGAATTTTTCTGAATTTTTTTATGATACATTTTTTTCTGAAATAAATTGATCTTATTCCAAGGGAAGTTTAAACGCTTTTTTTCTCTTTGAATTTTCGTCGAAATTAAATTTCCAATGATTTATTAAAAAATATATAAAAAATTCATGATTCTTGAATTTTCATCATTTAATTAATAAATCGATTAGTGACGTATTTTTTAGTGGAAAACTGGTTTTGAGGAAAATGGTTTTGCAGAGTGTGCATTTTCTGGACCGTGAAAAGTGAGAATTTTCCTTTTTCCGAATTTGGATTCCTCAAATTCTGGAAATGCCATGCTTCAAATTTTTATAAAATACAATTAGATGAGAATTGAATAAAATGAAAAGCCTTTTCTTTATTGTTTATAATAGTTGAATTTGATGAAAACAAACTTTTACTCAAATTTATTTTTTTACAGTTTATAAAATGCATTCCAAGTTTCCAAACTTTATCAGTAATAATTTTTGCCTTTTTCCTATCATTTTCTGTATTTGTCTGGGCGTTTTTCGTTTCAGTGTTTTTTTTACTGATGATACATTTTTTTCTGAAGAAGATTGATCTTATTCCATCAAGTTGTTAAGGAAAGTTAGAACTCTTTTTTTTATAATTTTTAAAATTAAAGACAAAATAGTTGTTTAAATATAATAAAAACATAATGTCTTTTAAACTTCTGAACTTTATCAGTACCAATTTTTGCCTTTTTTCTATTATTTTCTGAATTTGTCTGAATTTTTCAATTATACATTTTTTTTTATATATATAAATCGCTCTTGTTTCAGTTATTTTCATAAAAATAAATTCGTAATTATTCATAAAATTATTTAGGAAAAATTAATGATTCAATAGTTTCGCAGAGTAAGCATTTTCTTTAGAGTAAAAAAAGCAAATTTTCAATTTTCCACTCCAATTTAGACTCCTCAAATTCTGGATATACTATGCTTTCAATTTTTAAATAAAATATACTCAGAAGTCAAATTGGTAAAATGAAGAACCTTTTGTTCAATATTTATAATAGTTGAACGTAACAAAAAACAACTCTTATCCAAATTTTTTCCATATTTAATGAATATTTACTGAATATCTTCCACAGCTTCTGAACTTTATCAATACCAATTGCTTTCTTTTTCCTATCATTTTCTGAATATTTCTAAATTTTTAATGATACATTTTTCTCTTTGAATTTTCATCATTTTAATTCATAAATCGATTCTTCGAAGATGATAAAAGTATATTTCTTCACTAGTGTGAAAAAGGTTTTATTAACGAATCAGATGAATTAAAAAAACTGTTTCACACTAGTCAAGGACTATATTTTATTCAACAACGTGTGGAAATAACAGTTTTGCATCGCCCAAGCGTGTGGAAAAGTGACCTTTTCCACATGGCATTGAATTAAATACGTTATACCCAATCTTTTCTACGTATTCAAGTGATAACAGTCGTACTTCTGTGGATTCGCACAACAAGCGGAGATGTCGTTCGCAACGAAGACATCTGCGGGCAACATAATGGAAGACGAATGTACCTGGAACTGGGAGATAAGGGCATTCTGTACGCGAAGAACATGTCTTTTGCCCAGAACGACTTGCAGACAAATCACTCGTTAACTTTTTCGACAAACGCCACTTACCAGCAGTGTAGTCTAGAACTCGTAACTTGTCCTTCTTGCGTGATTGTGCTGACTTTTAAGAGCATAACGCTTCCTCATCATTGTGGAAATGACGCCATGATGTTGAATGACAGTCCTTGTAGGTGAGCTATTCAAAAAGAAATACTGAAGGAATACTTTATTCAAATACTTGAATTGCAAAATACTTGTTTTATCATTTTCATTGTAGATTTTCAAGAAATTGGTTCCAGGAATTGATTGTTAAACGAGATACAGTATTTAGAAGAATAAAGGAGCATACGTTTAAAATTATTGCAAAAGAACTTTACGAATAAGATGATTTCTTGTTTTATGTAACAAAATCAAGGAACAAAATAAAGGAAGCTATAAAATACAAAAATTCTAAATAGATGTAATTTTCCTAGCATATAATTACTAAAAATCAATCGATGCAACTAATTGAAATCAGTGACTTTTTACTGATAAAACTTTTTTTCCATCAGTAGAATCCAATTTATTTCATTGTAACAACTGTTAAATATTAATTATTTATTTCTAAGCTTTATTCATGCATCTAGTGAAATTGACTATAGTAAAATATTTATTTATTGTTCAATGTTTTCAAGTTTAAAAAATACAACTTCAATACATTTCAATTCCAAATTATTTCATTGAAATAACTCTTCGATATTAATTATCTATTTTTAAGCATTATTAATTAATCTAGTGAAATTTACTATAGTAAAATATTTTTTTACCGTTAAATGTATTCACGAACAAAAAATTAAACTTCAATAAAATTCGAAAGAATTACATGATATCAATAACTACATATCTTCGAGAAAAAAAATCGTTTGCTTCCAGATGTGATTACATTTGGGTTTCTGAGCCACCGTACAAAGACGTTTCAGGTGTACCTTTTTGCGGGCTCTATCCTCTGAATGATCACAGATCAAATACAAGAACTTTATCAATCGCTTTACTATTTAGTCAACCACACAAGCACGCATTTACTATAGAATATTCTTCCGAAAGTAAGTAATCTTCTGGAAAAATTGACACATTATTTGCAAAATTTCAAAAGCACATTTTCAAAATTCTATGTGAATTCGTTACATATCAATAATTATTTATATTAATCTCAAAAACTGTTCTTACAATTATTAATAACTGAAATACATTAATAGATTCAGAAGAAACAAAATTTCCTCAACTTCAAATCGAGTTTATAAAAGTTGCCTTTTATTTTAAAATTTGCATAGAGCATGTATGAAAACGAAATTATTGTACTTTTTTTCTGTAAACGTGGTTTTTTAAGGGAACAAAGTTCATTTGGATGGAACAAATGTACGAGAAGACATGAGTAACCTCATCAACAGTACAGGAGGTGGCATTTTGACATCTCCTTTTTTTCCTGCTCGATATCCACGAGATTTGGGAATGGAATACATCGTAACTTGTCCAAACGAAGAACCTTCTTGTAAAGTCAGAATACTATTCAGTGATTTCCAACTTGCAACAGTTTCAATTATGGAGGTAAATCAATGAGGACTTTGGTTCATTCCATTTTCGTCTTCACACTGAGAGAAATGGTTTGGTTACAGCAACCATTGATTTAGTAAAATATGGATCCACCAAAGTTTTGGGTAATACAACCAAGGCTTTTTGTTTAACTTTTTGTTTGTTTAGTTTTACGATAGCAATGGGCAACGTCTAGACGTCAGCAGTGGCATGAGATTCCGGCCACCTGTTATCATCAGCTCGGGTCCTTCACTTCTCATTAGATTCTATGCAAATGGTGGCACTGGCCTCGGATACAAAGCCTTCTACTCCTTCGTTTTGGCCAACGTTAACGATAACTTGATTTCGCCCATCACAGATTGCGGTGGTTACGTGGAAAATTTAGGCGGTGCAATTACCATGATGAACATGGTCAGCGATGGCATAAAAACCTACGACTGCGTCTGGCTCATCAGGCCAATGAACAATTTCTTGCACATGAAAACTCACTTGTACCTGAAAGTCATTACGTTTTCTAATATGGGTACGTTCATTTTATTATGTTATATTTTTTTCACGTAATTCTTAAATTCTTCTTCTGCCCCTGGACCCTGTCGGAGGGACTCCGCCTCCCAAACCCCCTGATATCAATTTATTCATTTTTCGATAATTTTTAATCTTCGAATTATTTCAAAACTTCTAAATTTAAAAAACGTTTAATTTTCGGAGTGTAAAGTTGGACATTTTTCAAAATTTTCAGTACATTCATTTTTGAAATTTTTTTAGTACTTCATATATCACTCATTTATCAGTCATATCTCTGATGATTGTCTTCTTCAAAACTACTAGATAAGTTTATTTGATACTGAAAATAAAATAACAAGTAAACAATACATTATCTCAAAATGCACAGCTGGGAATACGGAGCTCGCGATTCGACAAGGTCCCACGTCGATTCTCTCACCTCTGGAAATTTTAAGACACCCTGCGGCGCAACTGGAGCAACCACGACAAAAGGAACACATTGTTCCGGTAACGAGCGGTTTTCACGTCAGTTTTCGTGGCAGTTTCGGTCCAACGTCGAATTTCGCGATAGCGTACGCTACATTTAGTTATACAGGTCAGTGCTCCCTGAAACATACATTAAACAGAATCGTCGATCACGATAAAAAGTCGATCTTATTTTAAGATGCAACGAAATTGAGGCAAGACATGAATTTAAACAGTATCTTAAATTAAGAAGTAAATTTAAATTTACAAGATAGGATTAGATTTTAAGTAATGGTTGAGTTTCAAATCATGTCTTGATTTTCTTGCATCTTAAAATAAGATAACATTTTTCAAGTGTCTAAAAAAACTGTAACACTGTGCAACACTTTTCTGTGACGAAAAAATTTTCGCCAAAAATCAAGAGTTTTGCAAATTTTAGAAGATATGCAATTATGGAATTTTTACGAAACCATAGTCGATATTTCACATGAAAATGAGACTTTGAATTCAAACAGTATTTCAAATTATGAAGATATGTCTTGAATCAATTAATGTTGGAATTTTATTTATTTATTTTTTTTTTTAATATCAAATTTACTGTTATTTATTATTAAATCAATAATGTTTAAATTTCAAGTCGTGTCTTGATTTCATTGCATCTTAAAATAAGATAGTTTTTAGAGTGTCTAAAAAAACTATACACTGTGCAGCACTTTTTTGTGACAAGGAAATTGTAGCCAAAAAAGAATAGTTTTTAAAAACTTTTGATGATATTCAATTGCGAAATATATTTTTACGTAACCACATAATATATTTTACATGAAACTGATACTTTAAATTCAAACAGTATCTCAAATTAAGAAGATATGCCTTGAATCAAGAATAATTTTCTGAAAATGTGATGAATCTTCTTAATTTGAGACTTGATTGCTTAAAGGTAATGATGAAATTCAACTAGATTTGAAGTAATGTTTGAATTTCAAGTCGTGTCTTGATGTCGTTGCATCTTAAAATAAGATACAATTTTTAGTGTCTAAGAAAACTGTAACACTGTGTAGGACTTTTTTCTAGCAAAGAAATTTTCTCAAAAAATGTATAATTTTGCAAATTTAAAAATTTTTCAAACCATAGAAACTAAGATACAAGAATTAGTAATATAAAATTTTTTTATTCCTGTTTTCATTCAAATTTTCGTAGAAATCGTCATTGCAAAAATATCGATTTTTTCCAGAGTGTTTTACAGGATCGGATTTTCTATGTCAAAATCATCGATGCATTCCAGGATTATTAAATTGTAAGTTATACTTCAATTTATTCTGTGTTTCAGGATTATTTTACGATATTTCAAATATTCATAGATTACTGAATTTTTTTATTTCAGTAAAATCACATGACATGTATATCGTTCTCTCCATGATCTTTGTATAAGAAATTTTAAATCAGTTTATCCAATATTATTTGGATAGTAAATATCATAGTTTTGTTTCACACATAAGAAAAACGCAAAAAACTGAATGCATATAACGAACAACAGTTTTCGAACATGAGAGTGTCAGAAAAATACCAAATTTTTTCAAACAAGACAAATATTTCTAAAAAAACAATGCCTACTATGTAATTTTTAAAAACTGAAATTTATGTATTTCACATTTGACTTAATTTAAGGTGATGGATTCGATCACTGCGGTGACAATAGTGACGAACCTGTGACATGTTTTCAAGGTAAAGACAAATTTTGCTGATAAGTTATTATTGTTTTACACTGAAAAACACATTGAAAGAGAAAAAAATGTCTCAACAATATTTTTTATAATTTATAAAGTTTATCAGATTTTTATTAAAAAATTAAAAACCATCATCACACTTATTTCGAAAAAACATAATAATGAACAGAAATTACAAAATCCACGAGCATTGTCTGAAATTTTATAAACATTCAAAATTCAGTTGAATAAACTCCCTGGCATGCAGGTTGCAACTCTTGAAAGTTGTAGTTGGGTTGCTAATTCTAAAAACTGCAACCGAAAATCTTAGCGATGAAAATAAGTCTAAAAAGCAATGTCCCACGAAAAATCAAATGTTTATTACTATTTGCTTCATTAAAAAGAAGATTCAATAGTCAGATTCATGATATTTAACATTCTAAGTGAAAAAATATGAATAAATATGTCCATGCTAACTATGGGTAAAAAATGTGATTGAGTCTGTGTATATCAGGGGCGGATCCAGAAAATTATTTCGGAGGGGGTTTTCTGATTTTTTATCTTTTACTTTCTAAAAAAAAAGAAAGAAAGAAAATTGTCATCAAACTCTTAAATTCGATTTCCTAAATAACAAAAAAAAATTTCGTGGGGGGGGGATTAACCCCCTAACCCCCCCCCCTGGATCCACGTCTGCTTACTGTTATAATAATTGAGCAATAAAAAATGCGAGGGCCCAAGAATCTCACGATAAACGAATTTTTATTCAATCTACAAGCTTAAACCTCATTCTATGGAGGCAATTGTCTCCAAGAAAATTCAGTTTTCTCAAATCCGGGACCAGGGAGAGTGCTGATTTTTTGCATAGTCAATCTTTGACTTACTGATATAATTACTGATATAATAATTGGGCAATAAAAAATGCGATCGCTTAAGAAAATCGCGAGATACAAATTTTTATTTAAACTACAAGCTTAAACCTCATTTTGGAAGCTATTGTCTCCAAGAAAATTCAGTTTTCTCAAGTCCAGGGCCAGGGAGAGTGCTGATTTTTTGCATAGCCAATCTTTGACTTACTGGTATAATAACTGGGCAATAAAAATTGCGATTGCTTAAAAAAATCGCGAAATACGAATTTTTATTTAAACTACTAGCTTTAACCTCATTTTGGCAGCAATTGTCTCCAAGAAAATTCTGAAATATTTTTTTAATACCTTATTAACTGAAGGAATATTAAAAAACAATAAATCCTAAAACACAAATTTAAAAACATTCTTATCTCTCCATCCATCATTTTAAAATTTTTTCTCTTCTTTCCCCTCTCTCAACTCACGTAATTTTCACACAACTTCCTAACAAATGCCTAAATAATTTTTTTGAAAAATGAAATTCTTCTCCTCCAGAATGGGATAGCGACAGACATTCTCGCAAATGGCACGTGAACAAACCAAATTACTACTTCCCAAAACTTGACCGTTACCCAGATTTAAAAACAGCAACTCTAGTATTCATTGTGAGTAGCCTCGGATTGATAGTTTTGATATCAGCCTTGATAGTGCTCCTCTACAGAATGAGCGCTCGGGCACGTCAACAAAGAGAACTCCAATCGCGATTGCAGACGATTAGTGAACTTTTAGGTAAGAAATAAAAGAAGACAAAACTTTAAAATATTCCATATGACAATCAGAATCGACACAGAATAACTATCACATGTCATATTTTGATAAATTTTATTTTATTTGATGTCATTGTTGAACGTTGAAAGCTATAGACAACCACAAAACTGACAATGACGTTTTATAGTTCTGCATATACACTAGTTTGATAGGATAATAAGTAATTCTTCTAATTAAAGATGCTGATTGCTAATTTGAATTCCTAAATCCGGCTCTAAATAGATGACAGACGACATAACAACTCATGACATGCCAAAGACGATCTTCAAATAAAAAATATTTAGAAAATAACTTCTACGTGCTATTTTCAACATTCCTCGTGTTATTTACACTTCATACGTATGTCTCTTCAGTGTTTGACTTCGCAGATGGAGCACGAATAGACGATGCGTCCATCACAGATGAACCGCCAGTCTATGAAGCACCTCCTGGTTATGACGAAGTTGTCAAACTCGATCACGACATCGATGAAAGGCGTCAGAAAAAGAGAAGTTCGTCGAGAGAACCTCGCAGTCGGAGTACGCCCAGTCAATTATCGTTAGTTCAACTTGCTTTAAAAGATTATGAACTTGTGGTGCTGAAGTGTACACTGTGTCTTCTTTTGGCTAGCTATGACCACGATAACCAACCATCTACCAGTATTTCGAACGAAGTGAGTTGCAACTTTTCTGGCTGTCACACTTTGCCAACTGCTGGCCATTTAACTGTACCAGAGAGTCCACCACCACCTTACGCTACACCTCCAGCAACAGTTACTAGAAACTTCGTGATACCTCCTTTGGAAATTACAAGTAAGATTTTTCTTCACTGCAATGTCGTTTCGAGAAAGAACAATTCAAGTAGCCATTTTGTCGCAACGTTCCAAGAATGTGTTTTGGAGTATACCCAGATAGAAACTCCAATTGGTCATGACCAATTGGGAACTCTGTTTGCAGACTTTATCCGGAAATTGTGTAATGGTCAAAAAAGAAGTTATTAAATTTGTGGGATAAAAGCCTCCTTCTTTGAGCGTTTTATTTCTCACTTTTCAACAACTGTTCATTTTTGTCCAGACCCAGTTGAATGTCACAACATCGAGAATTCTCTAAGCCGTGCCCAACGGCACAACGGACTATTCCGTTCTCGATCTATGCCATCCATCGACCAAATCACCTTCCTCGATCACAGGTCCACCGTCGACATCGAAACGCTCGGTGCGTATATCTCAAATAATACGAGATCATCTCAAATGTCTAAAGAATCTGTTCCACAGCCGAACGCCTCGAAAGGTGTATTGATGACCACAATGCCAGATTCCGGAGGAGAGTTAGAAAACACCGAGGACGCCGACGAAGATGAGAACTCTTGCTCTTGCAGAGGCGCCTGTAACTGCTTCGTCCAAAGCGACGAAGACACGCGTCCCTTCATTTCAGGAAATAGAAGAGCCAACGACAGAGAAAATTCCAGTATCAAGAACGCGATTATCAAACTGTTGGGAACCAGAATTTCCCAGGACAAACCCAACTTCAATGTCTCTTTGGCTTCTTCAAGTCCTTGCTTCAACTGCGGCAGGTCCCAGAGCAAGGAAAATTCAGTATCGAAAGTTTCAACCTCGAATAATAGCTATGAAAAGTTGCAGGACGATTTTGAAGTCGTTTCCGAAACCACGAGAATTCTGAAGAAAAGTAATGGTAGTGCGATGTTGTATTCTGATGAGGGAAGCTCGGTTCTGGAGGGAACAGATTCGAAGGAGAAGATGAAGAATTTAGATTTATTTTTGGCTCGGGGTAATAAGAGCAATCGACGATTTTACAGAAGTTTTGAGATTCATAAACAGGGGAAGTTTCGTATCACAAATAGCAGATCTAGCGCTGAAATCGATGAGCAGTGTACTAAAGTTTCGAGGGCGTGGAGATCTAGTGATGATAATTTTTTTAATTAAAGTAGTTTGAGCGAAATGGAATCGGATTTTTTTCCAAAACTTAAAACACTGGGTTTATTGATGATTTCACTTTGAATGATGATGTGAGTGATTGTGAAAACGTTTTTATGTAATCTGTTTTCGATGATCGTCGATGGCTCAGAAACGAATAAACACTTGATAAATTTTGAACACCTTGACATATTCATTGACGTTGATATCAACAATTTGAACTCGTTTATTACAACCAACCAAATATATTTAATTACATATTTTCTCTGCCATGCTCCTTAACACGCGTTTTTTTATTTTGAAAGCAGTGTCAGTTCGTGGTATTTCGTTAATAAATTCAACGTGAACGAGGGTATTTTTGGGTCCCAAAATCGACGACAAGGCTATCAATTCTTTCTTCAAATTCTGCAATCAAAATTTTGTATTAATGCCAGAAAAAAATAAACATAAGGTCATTTATACTTCGTCAGCCCGTTGATTGTCCCGCATTTTTACAAAAACAATTGGCTGGTTGCCTTCTATATCATGACTGACTCCAACTACAACAGCTTCTTGGATTTTTGGGTGTTCTTCCAACAAATTTTCAATATCGTGTTGATCTACGATTTTTCCATTACGGAGTATGATATCTTTTACTCTTCCAGTGACATACAAAAAATCATCGTCATCGAAAAAACCTAGATCAGCCGAGATAATATATCCTAACGAAATCAAAAATTTGATTCATTGAGCTATTTTTTAAATTTTTAGGCATAATATAGAGTTTCGTCTTGAAAAACTGGTATGGAGTCAAATAATGGAATTACTGTATGAACTTGAATTTCAGAATTTTCCAAAATCGTACCATCTTTGTCAACAGTTTGCTCCGTTAATTCAGGCATTTTGTAGTATCCCTTCATTTGAAGAGGAGTTTTTAAACAAATTCGTCCAATTTGTTTACTTTTCAGCAAAGCTCCAGATTCAAGGTCAAAAATTTTTACACTTACTCCTTTACCTGGCCGACCAACGTTTCGAAAATCTGTTTGTTCGCGAGTTATTTTTGGGTCTGGCAAAATAGATACTGTTTCTGAGCATGCTGAAAGCAGTTTTTCTAACGTGAAAATAAAAAAAAAAAGTAATAAATGTAATAATGTATTATGAAAATTAATGCTATAAACCAACCATATAGCGGTATCAACAAGGTATGCGGCAAAATAGAAGAAAGATTTTGCAAAAGTTTAGGACTTAATCTGGCTCCTGAAGTCGTGAGAACATTTAGAGAAGACATGTCATATTTTGTGAATGATCCAGCATGATAAAGATTATTTAAAATCATTGGTGGGAGAAACAAATCATTGACCTGGAATTCAATTTATTGGTTGAAAGAAAGTTCCTTTTTTATATACAAGAAACGTTATTTTTATGATCAGGCAATCTTCAGGTATTTCGAAAAATATTTTGTTAAGATTCTGAAGTTTCTGTGTCAAACAAATATTATCAATATTAATGAAAATACATGAAACTTGGTAATATTTGAAATTTTGACAAATCTGAGTTTAAGAACCTTCTTTAAGATTTATAATATAAAATATATTAATGGTCGAAATTTAGAAAATTTCAAAATAGCAAAAACCATCAAACAAAAACCATCAACAATTTTTTTAATAGTAATCAATTGTACCTAATCCGAAAAAATTGTGGAATTTCAGAAAAAGTTCATGAATTTTATAAATTATGTTCATCATGTTTCGTGAATGTTCCAGCATGATAGACTAAACTTAAAATCATTGACCTGAAATCGTTGATCAGAAAATCTTCAGAATTTATAAAAAACATTATGTTAAAAACCTGAAGTTCACATGTCGAACAAATTTTTTCATTTCTTATTAAAAATCTGAAATAACAAGATAAGTATTTGAAATTATGACAAATCTGTTTGATTTAGAGAAACTTTCATAGAATGCAGAATATATCAACTAAATTGCATGTTTGAGATTCAGAAAATTTCGAAATAACGAAAAACACCAAAGATATTTCAAAAAAAAGTTCATAAACTTTATAAGTCTTCGATTTTTCAATAGAACTACCTCTAACCTATAAAATTCTAAATCCTACCTTGTATTTCTCGATGATCGACCCAATTTTGTCAGGATCGTAATATTCGTCATACGAAATTCTTGTTGCTGGAACACGCATAGCACGAAGTGCAGAGACAATTGCAGTAATCCAACTCGTTTGTGAGCACCAGAACATAACTTCATTTTCCTGAAACCTTGTCATCGTCTCCACAATTAACAGAAGCGATCCATGTCCATGTTCTATTGGTTTTGGACTTCCGATTGTTCCCGAAGAAAAAATAACAACAGCTGTGTCATCTCGTTGAGAAATCGTATCACAGGAAAAAGTCTTTATTTCACTTGCACTTGCATTTTTCAATATTTCTACTACAGAATCATGTACTTCATGACGTTCAATTGAGACGATTTTCGATTGAATATTGAGTTTATTCATCGAAATCGTCAATATATCAATCTATTGATTGTTCGTGAAAATCAATTTTGGCTTGATGATTTTCATTTTTTCATCAACATCATCTGAAAAGTTTATACAATATGTAAAACATTACATTTGATTTGAATTAAACAATTAATTCTCGTTACCTTGAACCCGGTCAGTACGCCAAAGACTAACAATATTTCCTGTTAAAAAACAAGCAAGTAACGATACGAATGCATTAACGTGATGATTGGAACAAATGACAATGACATCGTCTCTTGCAAGATTTTTACTTCTAATCCACGAAGCGCAGCATACACTCATTTCCAACAAAATTCCAAACGTAAATTCTTCTCCTGAATCAGCGTAGATCTGAAAAAAAAGGATCAGCAGTTTTTTTATTAGAAAAACTTACTTGTACAAGTGTATACTTGTCCTGTGGTTTCTCGATGTTTTTTAAGCATATCGAATACATATTGACCAACATTTTGGTATTTTGAAGACATTCTCTGAAAAAATGTAAATGAGAAACATCCAAAAAGTAATTTTACTCTGAATCAAAATACCATAAAAATTAATAATTTGCATACAAGTGCTGATTTTTTTATTTCAATAAACCTTTTTCAAAGAATTGTTCCAATATGTTAATTCTAAAAAGTGTAAAAACTCCAGACTATGCAGAGAAAAGTGTGCTCATTAAGTAATTATAACACTTTCTTGTATCTTATGAGTTTTAAACAGAGCATGAGCATTCTACTTTAACGATAACTACTGTCTTGTATTTACAGAAAAAAAAATACATGAAAAACGCAGGTAAATTAAAAACTATGAATTCTAGAACAAGTTAGGAAGTAATTTAAAGTAATAAATAAACTTTGTTTTCCAATGATCGATCTTAAAACTTGCTGAACATAGTGCACTGAAAAATTAATTTGGTTGGCTCAAACAAACATTTGGTCGTCATTTGACCAACCAAATATTTGATTGACTCAAATAAGTTTTTAGTTCTGAGACAAACAAACTTTTTAGACTTTGAAATATTTGTAGTTTGGCCAAACAAATTGAAATTAGCAGAAACCAAAATTTTTTCGACTGAAACAAAACTTGTAACCTTGAACTAAAAATTTACTTGAATGAACCCAACAAAATTTTCAGTTTTTCACATCACGCACTTTAAACTTGTCCCACATGATAAAGCAGCTCAAAAAGTATAAATATTGAGTAAAAATAGAAAATTCAATTTACTTTTTGGTAATATAACGTAAGAATTGCCGTAACATGCCGTAAATTACGGTAATTTATTGCGGAGAGGTTTTTTGATGTGAAAATTACCGTCAGATACTGATCGACGTAAAATCGTTTTTTTTTTCAAATACATATTGAAATATTTGTGTGTTTGAAATCACTAACTATCCTAACAAAAAAAAATTATAATGATAAAGAAAATTTCTGAATGTTTTTTATTGGACTCACATGAGCGTATTAACCGATTTGCGTAATTAGTACGCGATGCACGAGAACTTGGAATAATTCGAGAGAAATTTTAGTGTAGCGACCTAACGAACACGAGCAATACTAAACGATTTTGACGTTAGTACCTAATGCGCAAAAATTTACGATATTCGAGAAAAAATTTGGTGTAGTAATTTTAAGTTAGTAAATATATCTTGAATCAAGAATGTTTTTCTCAAAAAATGATAAATCTTGATTTAAGACTTGCTTGCTTAAAAGTAATGATGAAATTTAACTAGATTTAAAGTAATGTTTGAATTTCAAGTCATGTTTTGATTTCCTTGCATCTGAAAATAAGATATAATTTTTATAGTTTCTAAAAACCTGTAACACTGTGCGGGACTTTTTTCTGGCAAAGAAATTTTCGCCAAAAATGAATAATTTTGCAAATTTTTGATAATATCCCATTGCAAAATATATGTTCACGAGACCATGGAAACTGAGATACCATAGAATGAGTAATATAAAATTTCTTTATTCCTGTTTTCATACAAATTACGTAGAAATCATCATTGCGAAAATTCCGATTTTTTTTCAGATTGCTTTACAGGATCGGATTTTTTATGTCAAAATCATCGGTGTATTCCAAGATTATTAAATTGTAAGTTATACTTCAATTTATTCTGTTCTTCTGTATTATTTTACTATATTTTAAATATTTATAAATTACTGAACTTTTTCATTTTAGTTAGATCACATGACATGTATATCGTTCTTTTCATCATCTTTGTATTAGAAATTTTTAATCAGTTTATCCAATATTATTTGGATAATGAATATCAAAATTTTGTTTTCACTCATAAGAAAAACGCAAAAAACTGAATGCAAATAATGAACAACAGTTTTCAAACCTGAGGGTGTCAGAAAATTACCAAATTTTTTCAAAAAAAAAAAAATATTTCTAAAAAACTAACGACCACTATGTAATTTTGAACAACTGAAATTTATATATTTCAAATTTGACTTAATTCAAGGTGATGGATTCGATCATTACGGTGACAATAGTGACGAACCTGTGACATGTTTTCAAGGTAAATACAAATTTGGCTGATATGTTATTATTTTTTTACATCGAAAAAAAAACAATGAAAAAGAATATAGAATCCTCGTGATTTTTTTTTCTTACAAATTTTTTCAGATTTTTATCAAAAAATAAAAAACCATCATCACGCATATTTCAAAAATATTTATGATAACAAACAAACTTCAAAAAATTCACGAACATTTTCTGAAATTTCATAAACATTCAAAATTCAGTTGAATTACCTACTATTTTCTAAATTTTTTAATGTTTTTCGTTATTTTAAAATTTTCTGAACTTCAAACATACATCTTAATAATTTATTCAAAATTCTTTAAAAACTTTTCCAAGTCCATAAGATATGTAATAATGTCATTAAAAAAGTAAGAATTCTAAAGTATTTTTTTTATCATAATAACTGTAGAAATTTTAAAAAACAATAATTACAAAAATATAAATACAAAAAAATTATCATTTTAAATTTTTTCTCTTTTTTCCTCTCTCTCAACTCGCATAATTTTCACACATCTTCCTAAAAAATCTCTAAAGCAGTTTTTTAAAAATGAAACTTTTCTCTTCCAGAATGGGATAGCGACAGACATTCTCGCAAATAGCATGTGAACAAACCGAATTATTATTTCCCAAAATTTTACCGTTACCCAGATTTAAAAACAGCAACTCTAGTATTTAGAAACTCTAGTAACAATTTCTAGTATTCATAGTGAGTAGCCTCGGATTGATAGTTTTGATATCAGCCTTGATAGTGTTCCTCTACAGAATGAGCGCTAGGGCACGTCAACAAAGAAAACTCCAATCGCGATTGCAGACGATTAGTGAACTTTTAGGTAAGAAATAAAAAACGAAAGAACTCTAAAATATTCCATATGACAATAAGAATTGACATGAAATAACTATGATATATTATATTATAAATTTTATTTTATTTGATGTCATTGTTATTCGTTGAAAGCTATAGACTATCACAAATCTGACAATCACGTTTTATATTTCTGCATGATAACATTGCTACATAATAACAACGATAGTATAATCAGTAATTCTTCTAATTGGGGTTGCTAATTGTTATTTTGAATTCCTAGATCCGACCCTAAATAGATATGACAGACGACATGACAACTTATGACATGCAAAAGACGATCTTTAAATAGAAAATACTTGTAAAATAACTTATACATGCTATTTTCAATACTCCTCGTGTTATTTACACATCATACGTATATGTCTTCAGTGTCTGACTTCGAATATGGAGCACGAATAGACGATGCATCCATCACAAATGAACCATACGAGAACTCTGAAGAAGAGTAATGGTAGTGCGATGTTGTATTCTGAAGAGAGGAGCTCGGTTCTGGAGAGAAAAGATTTGAAGGAGAAGATGAAGAATTAAGATTTGTTATTGGCTCAACGAAGTACGAGCAATTGACGATTTTACAAAAGTGTCGAGATTTTCAGCAGAAGAAGTTTCGTATCACAAATAGCAGATCTAGCGCTGAAATCGATGAGCAGTTTACTGAAGTTTCGAGGGCGTGGATATCTAGAAATGATAATTTTTTAAATTGAAATAGTTTGAGCGAGGTGAAATCCGAATTTTCCCGAAACTAAAAACACTGGGTTTATTAATGATTTTACTTTGAATGATGATGCGAATGACTGTGAAAACGTTTTTATGTAATCTATTTTCGATGATCGTCGATGGCTCAGAAACGAATATATGCTTGATAAGTTTTAAACATCTTGACATATTCATTGGCGTTATTATAATCCATTTCAACTCGTTTATTACAACTAACCAAATACATTTAGTTGCGTATTTTCTCTGCCATGACCCTTAACACGTGTTTTTTTATTTTGAAGCCAGTGTCAGTTCGTGGTATTTCGTTAATAAATTCAACGTGAACGAGGGTATTTTTGGGTCCCAAAGTGGACGACAAGGCTATCAATTCTTTCTTTAAATCCTGCAATGAAAATTTCACATTTAACCCAGTAAAAATATACATAAGGTCATTCATACTTCGTCAGCCCGTTGATTATCTCGCATTTTTACAAAAACAATTGGCTGGTTGCCTTCAATTTCATGACTGATTCCAACTACAACAGCTTCTTTGACTTTTGGGTGCTCTTCCAGCAAATTTTCAATATCACGTTCATCTACGATTTTTCCATTACGGCGTATGATATCTTTTACTCTTCCAGTGACATACAAAAAATCATCGTCATCGAAAAAACCTAGATCAGCCGAGTGGATATACCCTAACGAAATCAAGAACTTGATTTATTGAGCTCTTTCTCAAATTTATAGGCAGTATATAGTTTCGTCTTGAAAAAGTGGTTTGACATTTTAGAATTTTCCTAGATCGTACCATCTTTGTCAACAGTTTGCTTCGTTAATTCAGGCATTTTGTAGTATCCCTTCATTTGAACAGGAGTTTTTAAACAAATTTGTCCAATTTGTTTACTTTTGAGCAAAGCTCCAGATTCAAGGTCAACAATTTTTACACTTACTCCTCTACCTGGACGACCAACGGCTCGAAAATTGGTTTGTTCGCGAGTTATTTTTGGGTCTGCCAAAATGGATCCTGCTTCTGAGCATGCTGAAAGCAGTTTTTCTAATGTGATAATCCAAAAAAAAAGGTAATCAAGTGTTATGAAAATTATGTGCTGTAAACAACAAACCATATCGCTGTATCAACAGGGTATGCGGCAAAATAGAAGAAAGATTTTGCAAAAATTTAGGATTTACTCTGGCTCCTGAAGTTGTGAGAACTTTTAGAGAAGACATGTCATATTTCGTGAATGATCCAGCATGATAAAGATTAATTAAAATCATTGGTGGGAGAAATAAATCATTGACCTGAAATCATTGATCAGGAATTTTTCAGAATTTTCAAAAAACATTCTTCTCTAAACCAGAAGTCCATATGTCACACAAATTTTATCATTTCTTAAGAAAATCCGAAAAACGAGACAAGTATTCGAAATTTCGACAAATATTTTTGATTAAAACAACTTTAATAGAATTCAGAAAATGATAATTATATTGCATGTTCGAAATTCATGAAATTTCGAAATAACGAAAAACACCAAAAATTTGTGCAATTTCTAAAAAAGTTCATGAATTTTATAAGTCTTCGATTTTTCAATAGAATTACCTCCAATCTAAAACATTCTGAATCATACCTTGTATTTTTCGATAACCACCCCAATTTTGTCAGGATCGTAATATTCGTCATATGAAATTCTTGTTGCTGGAACACGCATAGCACGAAGTGAAGAAAAAATTTCAGTAATCCAACTCATTTGTGAACACCAGAACATAACTTCATTTTCCTGAAACTTTCTCATCGTCTCCACTATCAATAAAAGCGATCCATGTCCATGTTCTACTGGTTTTGGACTTCCCATTGTTCCCGAAGAAAAAATAACAACGGCTGTGTCATCTTGTTGAGAAATCGCATCGCAGGAAAAAGTCTCAATTGCACTCGCACTTGCATTTTTCAAAATTTCTAGTACAGAATCATATACTTCATGACGTTCGATTGAGACGATTTTCGATTGAATATTGTGTTTTTTCATCGAAGTGGTCAAAATATCAATCTGTCGATTGTTTGTGAAAATTAATTTTGGCTTGATGATTTTCATTTTTTCATCTACGTCATCTGAAACATTTATTCAGTATAAAAAACATTACATTTCATTAGAAGAAAACAATTAATTCTCGTTACCTTGACCTTGGTCAGTAAACCAAAGACTAATAATATTTCCTGTTAAAAAACAAGCAAGGAACGCTACGAATGCATTGACGTGGTGATTGGAACAAATGACAATGACATCGTCTCTTGTAAGATTTTTACTTCTAATCCACGAAGCGCAGCATACACTCATTTCCAACAAAGTTCCAAACGTAAATTCTTCACCTGAATCAGCATAGATCTGAAAAAAAAACAGCGATCAGCAATTTTTTTATTAGAGAAACTTACTTTTCAAGTGTGTACTTGTCCTGTAGTTTTTCGATGTTTTTTAAGCATATCGAATACATATTGACCAACATTTTGGTATTTTAAAGACATTTTCGGAAAAAATCCAAATCAGAAACATACGAAAAGTTATTTTACTCTGAATCAAAATATCATCAACATTAATAATTTGCATGCAAGTGGTGATTTTTTTATTTCAGTAAACTTTTTTAGAAGAATTGTTCCGATATTTTAATTCTAAAAAGTGTAAAAACTCCGCACTATGTAGAAAAAGATGTGCTCATTAAGTAATTATAACACTTTCTTGTATCTTATCACTTTTAAACTGAGCATGAACATTCTACTTTTATCGATATCTACTGTCGTGTTGTGTATTTGCAGGAAAAAACATAACAAGCTGTACAAAATAGACATAATAAATAGAAAGCAACGTACATAAATTTAAAACTATGAATTCTAGAACAAGTTATGAAGTAATATAAAGTAATAAATAAACTTTGTTTTCCAATGATCGAACTTGAAGCTTGATTCACACACTGAAAAATTAATTTGCTTGGCTCAAACATACGTTTGGTCGTTATTTGACCAACCAAACATTTAGTTTACTTAAATAAATTTTTAGTTCTGACGAATAAGAAACTTTCTTGACTGTAAAATATTTTTAATAAGGACAAACAAATTCAAATTAGCAAAAACATTTATTTTTTCGACCTAAACGAAATTTGTTTGTTTGAACTAAAAATTTACTTGAGTGAACCAATTCGGTTTTTCATTGCATAACTATTTTAGTAACAAAAATCATCAGTAGAATTTATTAATAATAAGTCTGAATTTAAAAAGTTAATAATTTCATTATACGTATTATTTTGTATATATCCTGTTCGGAATTTGAAATAATGAATTGGTATTGGAAATATCAGAGACCGTCAATAGTATTTTAAAATTTAAATAATTTGAATTATAAAATTTTAAAATACAAATATGTATTTCAGGAATGTTTCCACGAATAGTCGATGAACGTGTGCATTATTCCAATATTGAATAATACAAAAGCATTCTTTCCTAAATAACGTGCATATCAATCAAATTTTCCGAAAATTTGGGTGCCAAAATCATGGGAGTTTAAAATCAAATACATCTCTAATGGCTCGTAGTATTGATCAAAAATTTTATTACTTTTTTTTTTGTAATACATATTTTGTAGTAGTGTTTATAGAGTTTCAAAACGAAATTATTTCAGACTTTTTTAAAATTCTTCAAATCGATGGAGCTACATGATATCAAAAAATATATTCATGTCGTGACATTTCTGGATAATTGTATAAAATTCATTAGGCCAGAATCTTAGTTTAAAAATGAAACTTTTTATCATTCATTGTTTGATAAATTCGATATTAAAAATAAATGGATGTTTTATCGACAGGATCACAATAATTCGGAAACTGTGAAAAACATAGGAAATTTGCAAGATCGTAAATATTTCTAAGAAATTCGAAAAATCCATCGAAATCCCTAAAACTTGAAAAAATTTTTTAATATGTAGAAAAATTTGATAATTCTATAAAATATTATAAACTTTACAATATTCATATCTTTCCAAAGCAAAAAAATGTCAAACCGTTACTTTGTCAATATATATATATATATATATATATATATATAT
>JAPYZL010077639.1:0-11933 GCA_030522825.1 Platygaster orseoliae
CTTCTCAGATTTCAAACTCGAATATCTTTTTTGATTTTGAGTTTCTTAAAAAGTGGCAAAGGACTTTTTTACTCATAAAAATATGAAGAAACTTTGGGTAAAGTTTGGTTTGCGGTTTTTATTCCCACTCCTCGAAAAAGTGCATTTGTTGTTTAAATTTCAAACTTGAATAACTTTTTTGTTTTTGAGTTCTGTGAAAAGTGGCAGAGGACTTTTCGATTCAGAAAAATATGAAAAAAATTTGGTTAAAATATTATACGGGCAAACTGGACCACCTTGTATATGACTAAAATAATGTAGTTAGTAAATCGCAAATACATTGATATAATTTATATAAAAAATTAATAATTCAAGACACTTATATTGTGCAACAATGTTTAACTTTCTTTTAAATAATATAAAAGGGACGAGTAAAAAAGCACTCAGGAAAATATGTTAAAAATGTGAGTCAAGTTTTGTCTGTTGTGTCAACCTCCAATTTTCAAGAAAGCGCATTTATTGTTTACATTTTAGGCTTGAATAAATTCTTTAACTTTGAGTTTTTCAAAAAATAGCATAAGGAAAATCGTCTCAGAATTTCGTAAGGAATCCATGGTTTCAAGATTTCCGTGAATTGTAAAACATTCAGTATTTAAATCATGTACTGTATTTATCTATTTCATTGCTTTTACATTTTCCATACTAAAAAATAATTAATTAACGTTTAACATGAGAATTTCAGTTTACTCAATGATTTCAGGAAAATCAAATTTAATCAAATTTCCAGAATAAAAAAAAACCCTCACAAACTCTTCTATCTATAGAATCTTCTATCAATCGTACCATTATATCTAATTTTGAGAAATGAATTGAATTTTAACTATAAATGCTTATTTTCATTAATGAATTACAAAAAAATTGACTTCCAAAAAATTGAATGTCTCGCGGTATAGCATATATCAGAAGTTGACGAATCTTTATAAGAATATTTTAGGACGAAGTCGTGTTTCAGCTTTGCTGACAACCAACCTTCTATGACTAACTCGTCATCGACATGGTCAACGTGATTGTCACTGTATTTAATATTTTGATTGTATTTATTCATAAGTACACTAGCAACAATGTGTATCATTATTCGAAGGCTTCGAATACACTCACTTATACAAATAATGAAAAAACTTCTTCAAAAAAATGTCAGGGAAAAATAAAATATTTGAAAGCAAATTATAGAAAGACCTTTATTTTTATTATAAAGCTGCACCACAAGGGATCTCGTAAAATTTTTATAGAAACTAGCCATAAGATTTTTGTACTGGATCCTTTAGTATCCTCCATGCTCTCTTGGGGTTCTACTCTATATTGAGCTACTCGGCAAAAGACCAATTTTGCAGGTACGCAGCTCTCTCTCCACTTGTCAATGTATGTTACCATGTACACTGTTTGAATTGTGGTAGCTTTGTTCATTACTAGGAGTTTGGATACATTTCAAGTTGTCAGACCTCAAGTATTTGTAAGTATTTGAGGTCCTCCTTACATTAAATTGCATTAAAATTATTAGATGAGCTACTACAAATTTCCAAGTCCAAGTTGGATAATTTTTGAACCACCGTGTTGACCCTAATTTGCTTCATTTAAATGAGGACCTTTCATAAAGGGCAAGGAAAAAAGCACGGCGTTGCCAAGTATTGTCCAGTTTCGATTGATATGAACATTCCTTCTGTTTACTGTATACTTTCGACCACATTAATCTGCTTTATCTCAGTATAGTTTTTTTTACATTGGGGCAGTACGGTTTTCGTAGAATTGTCTTAAAATGGACCTGAGGCCGTTTTCTCCGCCTCTGCTCTCTATTTATTCGCTTTCCGTTGTATGCGTTTCGCTCACACTGCAGCAGCCTCTGTGTAGCCTCAATATTGACTGCCAAGAGCATCTCAAACAACCCTACCAGCATTGATATATCTCGGTTTGATATTTAACTTTGTGCAGTGGCTTAACTTGCATGCTGAATATTATCCCACGCTTTTGCCGGTGAAGGAGCAAGCGAGAATTGTTCCACAATTGAGCCGACACAAAATTTTCGATTGGTTGTACGTTGAATTGTAGCAATAAAATGTGGAGTCATCAAAAGACTTTGTCGAAGTCTTTGGAAACCAGTTTAACTCAGATTTATGCCTATTGTGTGTTGGTGAGAACCACATCTGGAATAAAGTAAAGTAAGTATACAATAGTATACGTAACTTTTGAAACGCGGGTATGTGTCCATCAGCTTTTCGTCAACCACTATCTATGGTAATTTGATTCTCTACGAAATCTATAAAAAAACTTTCTAAAAACCATCACTCTACGTCTACTCGTTAGAGAACGTGGCTTCTACTCCGAAGGGTTAGATTTAAACTTTTACTAGCAGCAAATTTCTTTTTCAGTATTCTAAGGTTTCTTATAAAAATTTATTAAAGTTTTTATAGAATCATCTCATAAAATGTTTATAAGGTCACATTTCAAAGAACTTAATGAGAGGCTGTATAAAAAGCTTTATAAAAAACAGACTTACTAAAGGTTTCTGACTCGTGTGTATTATGTCTGAAAGAAGTCTACAGTAATTGTTACAATCGCTAAAACCTGAAGACTTCTTTAATTGTCAAAAGCATAGCCTATTTCTCATATTCATTTCCCATTCGCTTCGATCAGTAAAGTCATTCTTCGAGTGTAGCCATGAACTCCATTCACCCAAGAGCAGTTTATCATTGAATGATTATTCAATTTATAAAAAATTTTCTTCAATAGGTAACAGATTTCTTCGCTGGTTGAACATTAAAACGTTCACAGAATGATTTGTTTAAAAAAAAGTTGTTTTTGTACTTGGGTTTTTGTCTTCCGTTGAACTGTACACCGACTAAAAGCTGTCTGTACATTACAAAGTACTATCCATACATTGGATTTTATTTTACTATTGCGATAATAATATGCGTTTACGTAATGCAACTTGATGTTGTTTTGAACTCAATGCTTTCAAATTTCAATATCTAAATCTGAGGGTGATTTTTACGTGTACAAAATTTTTTGTGCTACTCATCTTTAAATTACATATTTGTTGATTTGGTGCGATACTCTACAGCTTTGGACATAGAAGAGAACGATGGCAATGGGTTGCAGGAGTGTGAAATCTCGGCAATAACAAGTGACATTACTTTCGGTTCGCTATGTGAAACCATCTCAGAAGAAGCGTCACTGCCACCTCCAAGAGGATACGAAGTAGGAGAGGAAGAACTGCCGTTCGTCAATTCACCACAGGGAGTTGAGGGTGACATCGAAACACCTATCACATTGATCGCAGGTTCAATAAACGATGTCGGTGAAAATGAGAACTCAGCTTTATCCTTGATTCGAACCTCTTCGAATGATTTCGAAACCCATCAAATAAGAGCAACCTCTTCACCAAAGTCAACTCTCAACGGAACTGACTTTTCGGGCAACATTGAAGATCGCCAAAGAATATCAGTCAACAATGAAGAAAGTTCAACTCATCAGCCGGAAGAAACTGAAAATGATCAAGGCCCTGCCACAAATGCCTCCACCAATCTTGAAAAAACAAATTCAACACCTCGCATGGACTGGAAAACAAGGTGTGTCCACAACCCCAACAAACGCTCCATAGACTGTGCTTGGTGCTCAAGGAGTATACGGATCGTTGACGGAGTTCGGTCAAGCGTTTGTGAAAATATGGATTGCAAGAACGCAATAACATCTTTAAAAATGCAGCTATCAGCGTACCGCAGAACGCTGATTAACAAATCGAAAAAACAAAAGATATCGACAGACGTAATCACCGACATGCTAGAAGACAAAGTACCAAAAGCTGCAGTGGAGATGGTCAAAATGGGATTGCGTAATAGTGACGACATTTCTAAGAAGGTACACTAGTATGCTGTTTCTTCTAAAGTACACTCGAACCTTGATGAGTGGGACATAGATAAGCGGAACTCGAATCTCTGCCTAACGTGTCGAGAAGCTTTGGTAAACATATTCGCGGACATTTTCTGTGGCCCTAACTATTGTTAGGCGGGCGACGGAATTTTCATTTATGGTTTTTTCGTATCAATTTAATACCGTCTTGACTATGCATGAAGCAACAGGTCCTTTGGATGAGCAAGACGCAATCCTCGAACAGTCCCGCTCATCCAGGTTTGAGTGCACTGAATGTTTAGCTAAAAAATTATTGGAATTTAGTCACCAAATTTTTTTGATGGATGGATAAAAATACTGAAAACATCTTTTCATATGTTTCAGGCATACCGTTACTCAGGTGAGCAGAAAATTCAATGCGCAACTTTATGGAAAAAAGGTCCAAATGCATACAGGCATTTACGATTTTCGATGGACGACAAAGTTCCATGTGAAAGAACTCTGCTAAGGTTTCTTAAAAAAATTCCACTCAACCCAGGAATGAATGAGATCCTTTTTGCGGCATGTAAGGATCGCAATGATAAAATCGACGATCCCCGTCAAAAAGTGGTCGCAATTTTTATCGACGAAACCAAGATCCAAATGCATTTGGATCCTGATGGGCGAAGTGGACTCGACGGGGTTGAGGACTGGGGGCCAATGCTCAACATCAAAACTGGTCAGACAGAAAGCACCCGTTCAGGACGTTTGGCTGATCACGTGCTGCTTTTCGTTGTACGTTCGCTGTTTGACGGATCAGTTCTGCCAATTGAATATGCTCTCTGCAATGCAGCCACTCGCAGCTACAGATTGGAACATTGCCTCAAGAGTCTGATAACTCGATTGACTCAATGTGGATTTATCGTGGTTGGATTGGGTGTTGATGCCAGTCGACCGAACTGCTCAATGGTAGCCGAAATCTACCAGAAAAGCCGAAGATATCAAACCGAACACGGCCTGAGAGAAAGTAGGTATTCCCATTTTTTATGAAAGTTAGCTGTCATTGCATTATTTCATGAATAAACTTCTTTCAGCGGATGGGATATATTTCGAAAACACGCTGATATACCCGATTTTTGATCACGTTCATTTGATCAAAACATTCCGCAACATGTTAATGACGCATCCACTTCTAATTGGATACAAGGAGAAGAATTATTCATTAGTTTCATGGACAATGATTCTTGAGGCTGTCAAAGTGGAAAAATTGAGAAATGGGATTATAAGCGCTCTACCTAGAATAACCGACGCACATATATTTGCAGAAAAATGCCCGAAACAACGGACCTATTTTGCGATCCAAGTGTTAAGCAGGACAATGGCAGTGTTTCTTGATATGAATTCCGGTGTGTATTGTTTAAGTTATTAATGTATATAAAGTTATTGATCAACTTTCGTATTGCATTATCAAGGAAAATAATAAAAATATTATTATTCTATTAGAAAATATTGTCCTGTAACACAAGACAAAATTTTTTTTCTATGTTTCAGATAAAATTGCAAAAAATCTGGAAAAATGCTTCAGCGAATCTGACGTGAAAAGTATGGCTGTTTTGGTGAAAATGATCAATGACATTTTCGACTCGTTCAACGGCGATCAAGATGAGAACTCAAGTGTTCCCTTGCGAGTCAACATTTCTGATACAAGCCCACATATAGATTTTTGGCATGGGGTCAAGCCTGAATTACGCAGATTAGCATTTGTTGACAAAGCCGAATTCGATTCCGAAGGAAAACTGGTCATGAAAACCGTCAAGAAGAATAACCGAAGCCCTACATTGAACAACTACCTCACAACCATCGACTCACACATTGGAATTTGGAAAATTTGCAAAGACCTTGGTTATCCCTCACTTTGTCCACGATATTTATCCAGTGACGTCATAGAATATATTTTTTCAGTGATGAAAACATATTTCGGCCCCAACAATGCAATGACTCCGAAACAAGTGAAAGGAATTTTTCGCACGGTCTTATTGAACGGTTTAGCGGCGCCTGTGGGACAAAAAACTAACTGCGAAGCCAAGTGTATGGGTAAGCCATTAATCGACATACAGTTTCTCTTTTCCTACGCGTCAAGAAAACTTCAAGATAGCTCTATCGAAGAGGCCATCTTCCAGCAGCCAACTGTTCCAGAAGAAACACTTGAAAAATTTTCAACGAACAACTTGATTGGAAATTACAGTTTTGATGCCATCAGAAAGGCTTGTATCAAAAGCCGTCCCCAGTTTAAAGACTGTATGAGTTGCTGGCATAATCTGAATTGCGAACAATTTGAACTGTATTTGGAGCAAATTACAAAAGACCTGATACCTGCTATGAACAGGAACTATTACAAATTTGATGTGTCGCACATTCTCGCAGACAAGTTGTTGGAACACACCAGTGAACATTGGAATTCTTGCGAAGAACATAGCGCACTTCTTGCCTCAACCCTTCGTCATCACTGTGTCCGCCTGTTTGTTGCGTCTTGGTGTGTCACACAAAATAAATTCAAAGAGGAAGAAATACTGGCCCAAATGGCTCAGAAAAGAGCTGCATCCAATCTCGACCAGCTTGATTCTTTTCCAGATTCGATACAACACCATGTACCGCAAAAACTTTCCGAAATTCAGCAATCGTACGGGAAAGCCAGGCAAGTTAAAAAGAAAGCCAAGACATCTGCTCAATGTGCTACAAAAACCAAGCCTACCATCGTCAGTGACGAAATAACAAGAATTCACCTTGACCAAAACCTCATTCCACCGACAGCTGAAGTACGTGCCGATGTTATACAAGACGGAGAATCCAATCAAATATTGGAACCAAAAACTCACCAAAAACAACCCTTGGAAGATCCAGCTTCAGAAACACATGGAACTATTGGGAAGTGTGGACTCCAAAATTTAGGAAATACTTGTTACATTAACAGCGTGTTGCAAGTGCTCTTCAGAACGCGGCCCTTCACGGAATTCATGGTGAAACACCAAGGAGCAAGTACAACTCTTCAAGTATGCAATACTCTGTTCTTGAAAATGGCAAGTTCGTCACGAAACGTGCAACCAAGAGAGTGCGTAGAGTACTTACAGCGAACGTTTGAATTCAAAGTGGGGGCGATGGAATCTGCAGGGCTTTTTTTTAACCGTCTCATGGAAAAAATTTCGGAGGAAACGGGCAACGACAGCCTGGGCATGAAAATATCAAAAGTGGCAAATTGTCTTGCTTGCGACCCGCTTCCAATCATGCGGATACTCACATTCTACTCCATAACACTCCACGTGAACGCAGGACAAAGCGTTGCGGAAGTCTTCCCTTCAGCTTTATCAAGTGCTTTCGGACCAAAATGTTGTAGTGCAGAAATTTCGGAGATGAAATTCACACATGCACCACCAATAGTCGTCATCGAGATCGATTACACGTTGGTTGTGAAAGTGAAATCGAAAAACAACCAACTGATTTCACTTTTGACGAAATCGAAGAATCGCATGGAGGCCTCCAATAACATCACAATACAAACTGCAGCAGGACCACAACAGTACCATCTTACCGCTTTTATTTGTCACAGCGGTGCGACTGGTAATAGTGGCCATTACTACGCATACATTCGACGTCCTGATGGAACCTGGTTACTTTGCAACGATGCAAGGGTCTCGAATCTTCAAATGTTACCAAAAAAGAAGAATGAACAAGTTGTTCTATTTTATCAACAAGTGTACACAGCCATCAACTGAAGATTGCTCAAGGCAGCTGATGCATACAGTTTCTAAAGTGATGCTTAATTTTTTTTTCTTGCTGTTAATTTACAAGCTCTTTTTTCAGCTTATTTAATTTTCTGAGACACAGGGAGTTGTGAGACAGCGCCATTTTTCATCATATTTCAGAAGTTTCACGTTCGATTACATGTGTCATTTCATTACAAATCATTTCTAAACGTAACATCACTTTTCAACTATAGTTCATTAGGTAAAGACACATTCAGAGCTTATCTCCATGGTACGTGTTTTAAAATTTTTCGATCAATTTTGTTTATTTCAATACTTTTGACCACGTTCGCAAGCAAATTGCGAAGGTAAATGAATGGAATCAATCACTCCGCGTTAAATCGCATTTTATTAAATTATTGCGACGTTTTGGTCCTATTTTTGAACCCTCTACAGACTATAAAACAAGTTTTTTTTGTAAATTAAAAAAGAATATGTCCTAATTTTACATAACTTTTACAATACTATTTCTTGTCATTCAAAATCATAATGTAGCAAAATCTTTTTTTTTTATATATTTTTCGAGTCTATCTCACCAAATATTGTAGTAAATTTTGATTGGGTACGGTGATGTCCAAAACGTAACGTCCAAATTTTAATGTCCAAAACACAATGTCAAATAGTAAGTTATGTCCAATAAATTATATGATGTCCAAAAATATTACAAAACCAAACTCTACCAACTTTGGGAAATATTGTTTACATGTAACATGTTTGAGATATGTTTGTGAATAACATATTTACAATAGTATAAGCAAGAAATATAAAAAAAAAAAAAAACATGTAAAATGCATAACTATAAAAAAAATTTTATTTATGTAAAAAAATGAGAACAAGGAAAAAAACTTATATATTGTAGTCCTTGAAAACTGTCGTAATTTTTAATAATTTACGGAATTTGTGAAAGTTTTCCGAAACTCCAAATTTTAATTGCATTTTTACAATTATATAACATATTTGTGTGAGGATTAATTTTTGATTTCAAAAAACTTGATAATGATATAAAAATGAATTACCTAAAAATACCACACAAAAATCAATCAATTATTACATTCTAGTTAAACTAAACCATTTAAATTGTTAACAAACACCTAACATTTCTTAGTTATATTATGGTGTACATTATTTCTAAAATTTCAAACATTTTGGACTGTATCCACATGATAAAACATTTTTCGATACTTAAGAATGTAATATATAACACGGTTTTTGTAATTTTTTGGAATTCAAAATTTTTTTACGATGTACAAAGTTTATTAAGATTATCTGAAATTCAACAAACTATTCGAATGTTACAGAATTTACAAAATCTGGAGAATTACCCCAACGCTTTTTCATTTTCTTTATATTTGAACAATAATAAAAAAATTAAAAAAACATTCAAATTACTATAACTGATAACAATTTTTCGTAGTTTTTCAATCCTTCCAAGTTTTTGAGATTTTTTCATAAAATACAAAGAAACCATACATTTTTCCAAAAAATATTATAATAATCACAATATATAAAATTTATATTGTCTACTTATAAAATTATCGACTATTTAGACAATGTTCAATTTTTAATTTTTTCAAAATTACCAAATTTTAAACATAATTCCCACTATTCAAAGTTTTAAATTAGAGTAAAATAATGAGTAAATTTGGACATCAAATTAGATGGACATAAAAATCTTTGGTCAGTACAGTTTGGACATTGTGGTGTCCTACCGTAAATTTTATCAAGTTTTTCTCTCTATCTTCCATTGAATACCGCATGCCATATTGTTGGGCTCGAGTCTGCCCAATGCCAAAAAAAAGGCAAAAAAAAGTCAGTCAATGCAATGAATATAGAATAGAACAAAAGTTATAAACGAAATGAAACAGAATGTATTTAACCTAACTGCAATTGAAGAATGTTGGCAGCTTCTTACAGCTCCAACCCTACTGTGAGTAATTATCATCTCAAACTAGAATATGAACCTGACCGCTTGATAAAATAGAAATAGGTAATGCAAACGATGCAAACATGTGACTAGATTCATTTTAACGTGATAAGCAGTATCGAATAAAAATCATTCATATTATGCGGAGACCGTAGGAGTTATATGTACTTATACTTCGTGGAGTTTGCAGCTTGCCTAAAATCGTTTGTCTGAAAAGCACGTTCGCCTGAACGTAAACGTCCGAATGTATCAAATTCTGCCCAATGAATTTATGTTTTGATTTTTTCGGAGTTACTGCCACTTTATAATAAATTTTTCTTGTACGTATTATTAAAAAAAATTCAAATTATAACTTAAATCACGTATAACAAATTTTTTTAATTTTCCCTAATTAAAGTCAAATAATTTTTGTTCTTATTTTGAAAAATTAAATTTAAAAATACTTAACCTGAGAAACATCGATTGTAGCACATACACTATTTTTTTTTCGTGCACTAACATAAAGTAATGAATTTTTAACATAGAAAAGAAATGGAAATAAGTCATATGAATTGTATGCAAAAGACAACAGCAATGCGGCAGCAATATGTATTGATCACCTTCCACGAACAGTAAGTCGTTTATAGTTATTTATAAGATATTTTATAGTTATATTAAAAAAGTCAATCAAAGGAAAAGTAATACATTCAAATTTTTGTTCTTTGTATTGTATTTTTATTACCACCAACATATTTTGTTTTGTTTTAAATGATATTATTTTATTTTCAATAATATATTATATTTTTATTACTCTTAATATTATTGATACATTGTTCACTTCTGCATATAATAATTGTAAATGAAGATA
This sequence comes from Platygaster orseoliae, assembly GCA_030522825.1. Lineage (NCBI taxonomy): Eukaryota > Metazoa > Arthropoda > Insecta > Hymenoptera > Platygastridae > Platygaster > Platygaster orseoliae. Next base: position 10,433 of record JAPYZL010077639.1, read on the forward strand.
CATAAAAAGATAATTTATTGAATCGCATTATGAATTTTCAAACCGAGATAACAAATTTTTTGAGCAAATATTTTGTAAAATTACGATCTTTTAAACTTTGAAATTTTAATAGCACTATGTTCGAACAGAAAATTATTCGTGCTTATGTGATTAGAATAATATTAAAAAAATCAAAATATGGAATTTTCGACATACAAACATCATGTCAAAATTCATTTTCCTCTTCATGGTCAACAATGAATTTATTTGTTGTTTTTGTACTTCATTTGTGTTTATTACTCCCCATGACAACTTATTTTTCATATTCAACTTCCAAATAAAAAAAAATGTCAAACAAGAATTTACAGTGAGGAAAACAGTGTTATTGTTATTTTATACAGACAACTGCATTAATTACATTTAACTGTCAATAGAATGAAACAAACAATTAACCTAACAAATATAAAAATTTTTAATTTGTGATTTCACATCAATAAAAATAGAAATAAACAGTCACTTACTAGGCCATTCAAAATTTCAGAAGTACAAGATTGAACAAAAAAATCTTTTGAAAAAAACGAAGAGAAGACCACAAAATAAACTTTAATTTGGTCCATAGAATCAGAGATTTTACTTTTAAAATTAATTCTATAAATTAAAAGATCTCAATTTTATCATTATAGTAGTTTAATTATTTAATTTTTATGTTGTTCAGCAATGTACAATTCTAGGTATTTGTAAAAGTAAATTCCATGTTCTACAAAATTTTTCATATTCAAAATTTGACTCGGGAAGAATGTTATAAATCTACAGTTTTTATAAATTGAATATGACATTTTAGGAGTTCGAATTGCTAATGAACAAAAAAAATTCATGAATGTCAAACATAAAATATTTATTATTGATTTATATAATTGTTAATTGATTACAAATTAAAACTTAATAATCACATATTACATTATTGTTTGACAATTTCTTTATAAGGTATTATGCAATTTTTTTTTCAATTGAATTTTATAAAATTATCATACAGAAGTTTAGTAAGAAAAACTTTATAATGTTGACTGTATATTTAAATGACAAAATTATTTATACTGAACTGTTAATGAAAGTAAACAAAATTTACTGTATAAAATAAATCTAATAATTGGCGAACTCCAAACATATGTGACAATTCTAATGTGTAACTGTAGTTCATACGAAAATAAAGTAAATTATTAAAAGATTTCAAAAACTAAAAAAAACATAAACATATGAAAGTAAGAAAATTAATACTTGCGTTATTCACGTCAAGGTTCGAAATTGTCGAATAATTTATTGAAATCCATCCACAACAATCCGAAAATTTTTTGTAAAGCCTCAGATACAGGCTCGAGGTTTCATTGTTTAATCGATCTAGAAAAATATTAATAACCCACAAAGTAAACAAGAAATTTGACAAGCAGATAGTATTCATAGACATTAAACAGGAACTTATATAGTTTAATATTTTGCAGCCGTACGTCCGCGGTTTATTTTTCGA
>JAPYZL010077640.1:0-14776 GCA_030522825.1 Platygaster orseoliae
TTGTTATCTTAACTTTCGTTTGATCAAAAATGTCAATTTTTGGATGTGTTTTGATGCTGAATGAAAACTATGCCGTCATTACCCCACTTTCCCCTACATTTTTTTGCTCGAACGGCAAAATCTTCTTTTTTCGTGTCGAAACTTATTTAGGAATCTTCGAGAATACTGTAAAATACTTCAAAATTTCATGCAAACTAAAAAATGCGAAAAACAGTAGAAATCTATTCATACTCGAAAATTGTGTAGTGATAGTATTTTCTCTGAAATATATAAAACTTTTATTACTGGAGCATATTATTCAAGAGATTACCATAGGAATTCAGTAATATATCAGTAAATTTGTGGAATCGCATAAAATCTAAAAAAAAAATTAAAAAAATAGGGGAAAATAACTTTAAATTTGTTTAGCAAAAAGTATTTTATGAAGATTTAATTAATGAAACAAAAATCATTGAAATTTGCAATACTATCACGAGCATTTTAATACTGATATGAATTTCACATATATTTAATGATGATTCTCTTAATTTAATGATGATTTATATGAATTCGTGGAATAATATGCTCCAGTAATACAAGTTTTTTAAATGTCAGAGATACTTACATCACTACATTATTTTCGAGTATTAAAAGATCTCATCTTTTTTTCACATTTTTTACTATTCACGAACTGTTGAAGGATTTAATAGTGTTTTAATAAATTTCTAGTATTTTTAAGAATTTCTAAACAGGTTTACACAAAAAAAAGGATTTGCTGAATCAGCAAAAAGATGTGCTGTTTTAACATATACCTTGATGGAACGAATTTTTTTTGTAGCAGTAACTTATTTTTTTGTTGCCTTAGTAAATTTTTTTTGCTACCAGAGCACGATTTTTATACATGAAATTCTATTGCATAGTAATTCTGCTATGGTAGCAAAAAAGATTTGTTAAGACAATAATAAAATAATTTACTGCTACAAAAAAATGCATTCTGTAAATTTGTGTTATAACTTGTGTAAACGGTAAATCCTTTTTTTCTAAGTGAAAATTTATTTAGCAATTTTCAAAAGTACTATAAATCTATGAAAATACTGTAAAATACTTCAAAATTTCATGAAAACTAAAAAAATGCAAAAAACAGAGAAAATCTATTTATACTTGAAAATTGTGTAGTGATATTATTTTTTCTGTTATTTATAAAACATTCAGTACTGGAACATATTATTCTAGTAATTAATATAGCAATTTAGTAATATATCAGTAAATTCGTGAAACCGTATAAAATCTGAAAAAATTCAAATAATAAAGGAAATCTCGAAATTTGTATAGCTGATACTGTTTTATGAAGAATCAATTTATGAAACCAAAATCTTGAAGCTCACAATATAATCATATGCAATTGTGTATGCTCCAGTAATAAAAGTTTTTTAAATGTCAGAGATACTTACATTACTACATTATTTTCGAGTATTGAAAGATCTCATCTTTTTTTCACTTTTTTTACTATTCACGAAATGTTGAAGGATTTTATTGTACTTTTATAGATTTCCAGTATTTTTAAGGATTTCTTAATAAAAATATTGTTTAACATTGATTAATTCACTAAATAGTAACACACCATCAAAACAATAAATATTCAACATTCTCATTCCAGAACCTATCTAAACACTTGAAATTCGAATATTTCGAAATTCGACCTTCAATTCCCATGATTTCTACTTATCCAAAAAAAGTCTAGCTTAAGCTTTTAAACATTTAAATGTTAACGTTCAATGACTTCTTAATTTCAATTTTACGAATTCAGCTAAGTGCGCGTTCGAACGAAAGTCGTTATCGTAAATAAACTAATTTGAATTACAAACTGCTTCGATCGGAAATCGAAGCTTCAATGAGTGTCAAGCGAATCGTTGTTTATTCACTCACTCGCGGACATAAAAAAGGAATAAGATCTTACATTCATCAATAACAAATCACTTTTTTCCAACAATGTTGCTATTTTGCAGAGTTATGCAAAAAATCATGAATTTTTCCACAAATTTTAAACAAATCTTATATAATTAGTAAAAATTTCAAAAAAAGTTGGAGGAAAAGTTTAAAAAATCCACCCTGAAATTCTCAATTTTCGTTCGAGTAAATACGTCAATTCAGGACATGATATAACGACGGGAATTTAATCCGAATTAAAATGAGATAATTCGTGGTGACCAATGCCAACGGATTTTTTTGTTCTTTTTTCTTATTCTACGGCCGCCCATGCCGCATAAACTTCTTGTATATAATCCCAAGCAAACGAGATGCTAATTCAAATCCAACCAAGCTAATAAAACTCGCTAAACTATGCAAACTGTCTTCGAAATGCGTAAATGGAAGAGGAAGATCGAGTTGTAAAACAATTAAGCGAAGGCAGTGCAACGTTTCGCCGGTTTATGTAAGCGTTTTGGAATAAACGACCTCTTGTTTGACCTCTCTATGGAAGACGTGAGTCACTGTATACGAGTTTCCTTTGCGCCGCAGTTGTAAGTACACGGCAATATAGCACATACCTTCGGGACAGAGAACATCGAATAATCACGCTAACTGGGACGTTGCGAAAACTCAACTTTCCGCAATGCGTTTACAATTGATTTCTATCAATTGTAATTTCATATTTCATATTTATCAGATTGTGTACAATAATGTCCAAAACATAATGTCCAAGTTATAATGTCCAATTTATAATGTCAAAAATATAATATCTACTAGTACGTTATGTCCAGTAAATTATATGATGCCAAAAAAGTAATATAAAACCAAATTCTACCAATTTTGGGTTATTTTCCTATATTTGAATAAACTATAAGAAAACTTTATAAAAGGTTATTTTCTGAAGGTTATAGAAATATGAAACTTTATAAAAGTATATCTACTTTATGAAAGGTTTTTTTCTAAAGGTTATAAAACTTTATACATGGTTATTTTCCAATAATCATTCTACCAGTTTTGGGTTATTTCAAAATAATAATAATAATCAACTATTTTTATTCTACCAATTTCAGGTATATTGTTGACGTATAACATGTTTGGGATATGTTCATGAATAATATTTTTACAATACTGTAAGCCAGAAATAAAAAATAACAGAGGAAATGTAAAACTTTAGAAACATTTTTAATTAATGTAAAAAAATGAAAACATAGAAAAAAAGTTACAAATAGTAGTTTTCGAAAATTTTTTGAAACTCCAAATTTTAATTAAATTTTCACAATTATGACATCTTTGTCCGAGTCTAGATTTTTTATTTAAAAAAATCGTATAATAATTTAAAAATTAAATATCTACAAATACCACGCAAAAATCGATCAATAATTATTAATTTCTAAATTTTTTATTTTCTATTTTTAACAAATAACATTACTTGAAGTTATATTATATTCTGGATTATTTTTATTATATGATGTCCAATAAGTAATATAAAACCCAATTCTACCAATTTTGGGTTATTTTCCAATATTTGAATAAAATATAAAAAAACTTTATAAAAAATATATAAACTTTATAAAAATATATATACCTTATGGAAGGTTATTTTCTAAAGGTTATAGAACTTTATAAAAGGTTATTTTTCAATAATAATTCTACCAATTTTGGGTTATTTCAAAATAATAATAATATTCAATTATTTTTATTCTACCAATTTTGGGTATATTGTTGACGTATAACATGTTCGGGATATGTTTATGAATAACATTTTTACAATATTATAAGCAAGAAATAAAAAAATAACAGATAAATTTGAAACTTTAGGGAAATTTTTTTAATGAATGTAAAAAAAATGAAAGCAAGAAAAAAAACTTACAAATTGTAGTTCTAAAAAATCTTCTGAAACTCCAAATTTTCATTAAATTTTTACAATTATATGACATCTTTGTCCGAGTCTAGATTTTTTATTTCAAAAAATCATATAATAATTTAAAAATTAAATATCCACATCTACCACGCAAAAGTCGATCAATTATAATTTTTAAGTTTTTGATTTTTAATTTTTAACAAATAACATTGCTTGAAGTTATATTATATTCTGGATTATTTTAATTATATGATGTCCAATAAATAATATAAGACCAAATTCTACCAATTTTGGATTATTTGTCAATATTTGAATAAACTATAAGAAAACTTTATAAAAGGTTATTTTCTGAAGGTTATAAAAATATAAAATTTTATAAAAAATATATAAACCTCATAAAAATATATATACTTCATCAAAGGTTATTTTCTAAAGGTTAAGAAAGTTTAGAAAAGGTTATTTTCCAATATTAATTCTACCAATTTTGGGTTATTTCAAAATAATAATAATAATTAATAATTTTTATTCTACCAATTTTGGGTATATTGTTGACGTATAACATGTTTGGGATATGTTTATAATTATCATTTTTACAGTAATATAAGCAATAAATAAAAAAAAAACTTATAAAATGTAAAACTTTAGGGAAATTTTTTTAAACAATGTAAAAAAAATGAAAACAAAGAAAAAAACTTACAAATTGTAGTTTTGAGAAATTTTTTGAAATCCAAATTTTAATTAAGTTTTTACAATTATTTGATATCTTTGTCCAAGGATCAATTTTTGATTTCAAAAAACTGTATAAAAATTTGAAAATTGAATATCCATAAGTACCATGCAAAAGTCAATCAATTATTATTATCTTGGTTTTTGATTTTTAATTGTTAACAAATAACATTGCTCGAAATTATATTATATTCTAGATTATTTTTATTATTTCAAAAATTTTTGGCCATATCCTTATAAAACATTTTTTGATTTTTAAAAATGTAGTCTATTACACGGTTTTTGTATTTTTTCGGAATTTAAAAATTTTTCACAATGCACAAAATTTATGAACATTATCTGAAGTTCAACAAATTATTCGAATTTCATAGAATTTTCATTAATCTGGAGATTATCCAAATGTTTTTTATTTTCTTTATATTTAAACAATAATAAATTTAGTAGTTTTATTAAAATACGTAAAATAAATGTATAAGTAAATAGTTTTTTTATTTAATAATAATTTTAATGAAAAAAATTAATTACAATTTGTGTATAGTAATTTTTTGTAATTTTTCAATACTTCCAAGTTTTTTAAATTTTTTCATAAAATTAAAAAAAAACCATAACCGTAAACTTTTCCAAAAAATATGATAATGATAACAATATACAAAACTTATAAACAATCTCTGTAATTCTTTGAATTACTTTATAAATTATCAACTATTTAGAAAATTTTCATAGTTTTTCAATTTTTCCAAAATTTTAAAACGTTGAACATAATACAAACTATTCAAAGATTTGAATTAGACTTAAATAATAAGAAAATTTGGACATTAAATTCGTTGTAAATAAAAATCGTTAGTCATTAAAAGGACTGTTTTGTAAAAATTCTGAACCAAAATCTACTATCTGTGAAACTTGGAATTTAAAAGCATCAGGTTAAAAAAATCTATACATAGCAGTCTATTTTAACAATTTATAATAATTAATTTTTCATTTTTTTTCTATATTTACTACATTCAAAAATTCATTATTCATGTAGGGAAAAAATTTTTTTATTTAGAATTAAAGATCCATAATTTTCACGTTATATGCAAGTAAACAGATATAATTTATACATATTTACTATAATTAAAAACATAAAAACATTATTTTAAAATAACAATGATCATTGTAACTTTAAAAATGTTTTTAACATGACTTTATTATAAAATACTGAAATTGAAAGGAAAATTTTACATTGAATCTTATTGTGTGAATATATTTCCTTGGAAATAAAATGCGATAACAAATAGTTTGTTTATAACACAACACTTCGACTGTTTTACAAGAAATAAACAAATTTTCTACTGCTGAAAGTGTCATAGAAGTTTAATACATTTTTTGAATATTATAACTTTCAGAAAATTAAAAAAAAATATCATTAAAACTTCTTTCAGAACAACTCTTTCATAAAAACTGACCTTATTCAACATCCTTGAATTTCAAACATTTTTCAAACATTATCCAACGTTTAAATCATAACTCACTCAAATGTGGACTTTACCTAAAAAAGTATCATTCAGTTTCGCGATCTCGCTAGATAAACATTTCCCAACTTTTCCAGTGACTGCATGTTCATTTAATAAATCAGTACCAGTAAACTCGGTTTTAACGAATTTTTTACAAAGTCTAATGTTTTCCCATTGGTGGAAATTTTTCCGATTTCCGCGAAAGTTTTCCGCTTCAACTTTCACAGATTACTTTTGCGGTAGGTACATTATTGACTTTGCGAGTTTCGCGATCGTGCCATTCCAGAACTAATTTCGTCAAAGTGGACTTTTTGTTTCTGCGGGAAAGTTTGACGGGCGTGTACATGTTTTGACCCAACTTGGATTGAATAAGCAAAGGGATACGATGAAACAAGCCTGCCCACAGCTGCGCGAAAAATCCTTTGTCACGTGCTTTCATCGTCCGGCTTTTTTTACCGGACCCTTGTATTGTGCAATGGTCATTAACAGCAGATCGTATCTGGCCCTTAATTGTCGTTTTGATAAACTATGGACACGTTTTCGCGATCCGTTTAATTAGAGCTACCATATCTCCTGCACAGGTCAGTCTAGCAAATTGAATATAACCTCACATTACTTCAGATAGTGTCCGCAAGGAAAATAAAATAGTTATCGAACATTCAACAACGTTGGTTTAACAATTATGAAACAAAAGTAACAAAACTACACAGAGAGAAAAAAGTATAATAGTTTATAGTGAATTTTATAGTGAATTTTACTATAGTATAGAAGTTGTTGCTGTACGTTCTAGTGAAACTCATTACTATACTTGTGAAGAAAAAGAAGAAGTTATGATCATGTGAGGTAATTTTATAAAGAAAAATATCAGTTCAGTAAGCTTAAGTTTCTGCCAGGCTCAGAAGCTTAAGTTCCAAAAATCAGCCAAAAATCTCAAAAATTGCAAATTTTATGGCCAATTTTCGCGTTTTGTCACCAATTTTAGAGTCTTTCAACGGAAAATCGTAACTTTTTTTGGTCGCGCAGTTCTTCATTTTGGAACTTAAGCTCCTGCCGGACTGAAAAGCTTAAGTTCCAGAAATCAGCCAAAAATCTCAAAAATTGCAAATTTTATGGCCAACTTTTAAGAATAAATATATTTATGAAAATAAAAATATTATAGTAGATTTTTCTAGAATGAAGTAATTCTTCCAATATTTAAGGTACAAATTACTAGGTCTTTTTCTCAGTGTAAGAGAAGTTTTTTGTTATTTCATTAAATTTCTTGGGTTTTCAATGTATTTTCGATTCTTTGTTATTTACAAGATAGTTTAGGATTTTCCAATATTTTCATTGGTTTTAAGAGTGCTGTAGATTTTTACACAAATTTTTCAGAAATTGATCTTGGTTGAACTATTATTCACTAAAGTAAAAAATACAATACGTTTAGTATTTTTTACTATGTATCAACTTGTAATTGAGATATTTGAAGTTTACTATACTGCAAGGTAAAAATAAAGATATTAATTGTTAAATAAACTCTAATATAAAAAAAATTAATATATTGTTATAAATTTCCCTACACTATAGTAATTTTTCCGATATTTATAGTCAAATAACTAGATTTTTTCTCAGTCTAGGAAAAGAAAATGTTAGATTTTCATTGTTTTCAGGCTTTTTTGAGAAAATAACATCTTCATAGTTTTTGTTTATTTCTTTAAATTTCTTGGGTTTTCAATTTGTTTTTTATTCTTCGATATTTACAAAATGGTGTAGGATTTTCCAGTATTTTCATTGGTTTTTAGTGTTTTTGTTGATTTTTACACAAATTTTTGAAATTTGATGGTTAATCTTAATTTTTCTTGTTCAACTGTTGTTCGCCAAGTAAAAAATACAATAATTTAGTATTTTTTACTATGTATCAACTTGTAATTGATATATTTGGAGTTTACTATACTGCAAGGTAAAAATAAAGGTATTAATTGTTAAATAAACCCTCATATATGAATAATTAATATATTGTTATAAATTTTCCTACACTATAGTAATTTTTCCGATATTTATAGTCAAACAACTAGATTTTTTTCTCAGTGTAGGAGAAGAAAATTTAAAATTTTCATTGTTTTTAAACTTTTTGAAGCAAATTATATCTTTAAAGTTTTTGTTTATTTCATTCAATTTCTTGGGTTTTCGATGTATTTTTTATTCTTCGTTATTTACAAAATAATGTAGGAATTTCCAGTATTTTCATTGGTTTTTAGTGTTTTTGTGAATTTTTACGCAAATTTTTGGAAATCGATGCTTGATCTTAATTATTCTTTTTGAACTGTTATTCTCTAAAGTAAAAAATACAATATGTTTAGTATTTTTTTACTGCGTATTAACTTATAATTGAGATATTTGACGTTTTACTATACTGTATGGTAAAAATTAATCTCTATAATATATGAAAAATTAAAGTAATGTTGTAGATTTTCCTAGAATACAGTAATTTTTCCAATATTTATAGTACGAATCACCAGATTTGTTTCTCAGTGTAGGAGAAGAAAATCTTGAATTTTCATTGTTTTTAGACTTTTTTAGAAAATTATATCTCCATAGTTTTTGTGCATTTCTTCAAATTTCTTGGGTTTTCGATATTTTTTTTTTCTTCGATATTGACAAAATGGTGTAGGACTTTCTAGAATTTTCATTGGTTTTTAGTGTTTTTGTGGATTATTACATAAATTTTTGAAAATTGATGCCAAATCTTAATTTTTCTTTTTGAACTGTTATTCACTAGAGGAAAAAATGCAATATGTTTAGTATTTTTTACTATGTATAAACTTATGATTGAGAAATCTGACGTTTTATTATACTGCATGGTAAAAATTAATCTCTATAATACATGAAAAATAAAAATAATATTTTAGATTTTCCTACACGGAAAGAACAATATGGTTGTCACAACCTCATAAATAGTAACATTTGCCTTAACTATTTTCATAATGAAGACAACCTCATTTTTGTGGTTAGTGCAACAGCATAAAAAATTACTGCAATTTTTGTGAAGCTTGTAGTAACTTTTAATGTGGTTGCACCAACCACAAATGAGGTTGCCTACACCATGAAAATAGTTGGGGCAAATGTTACTATTTATCATGTTGTCACAACCATATTGTTTTTTTCTTGTAGAATATATTGATTTTTCCAATATTTATAGTACGAAATCCTCAGTATTTTTCTCAGTGTAGAAATAAACGTTTCTTCGAGTCTGCGTCACGTTTTGAATTTGGACTCGAGCAACCTTAATACAGCGAAATAGGGACTCGATCGATTTGTGCGGGGTAAACGACGCAGGCAAGAAGCTCTAAATGTATGTCGCAGACGTGCTTTGTTCAATTATCCGCGGGTATGTAACGCAGCTCGGAGCTGCCCCGAGGACGTATACGTTTATGGCGATAGATTTATGCGCTCCATTACGGTACGTGCAATGTCGGGACGATTCCAGGCCGGAATAAGGCCGATTATGCCTGCTCGTCAAGTCGTCGCTAAACTTTTTCTTAATTGATAGTTCCGTGGATAAAGACATTGATTCTGACGGGATCTCATTTTTTGCTTCGGTTCCCAGTAAACCCGTAGTTAGCTGTAATTTAGTTGAAGTATTTTTTGGTTTAATCACGTTCGTCGATGTCGCAGTTGTTTTGCACTGCGAGAACATTCCTCGTGAGGAATAGACGAGTTTTATTGTCGGCTACTGTAATTATGTATTTTTATGGTTGCTGTACCAAGTGCAATAATGTGAATAATGAATTTTCGTCATTATAAGTATAAATAAATAATAAATAATAAATCCCCCTTCACCACGAGAAAAAAAGGGTACGAAAATTGAAACAGGAAATACAGTTAGTCTTGGAATTTCCATGAGGTAAAGAGAGTACGTTACGTTGAGTGGGGAGAGGGGGCGAGAGGGAGGGGGAGGGGGGTCGAAAAAGAGAAAAAGGAGTGCGCGCATTATCGCGTAATTGCGGCGACGGGGATGAGTGACACTCCGTTGCTGAGCTGTTCGCGGTGCTGCTCGAGAAACTTGCACCGAGAGACCACTCCGTTCCCCCCGGGTAATAACAGTAAAAACGCTTCCCCTCCCTCCCCGCGCCCTTTTCCCTCGAGCACCAGTCTCTTATTTGTATTATCCGACGATTCCCGGGACAGGTTTCTCGAGGGACGAGAGGACGTTATCGAGCGTCAACTGTAAAAATGCCGTCATTTTACAGCGCGCCATACTGTAAAAATTGAATCTTATTTTAAGATGCAACAAAATCTAGATAAATTTTTTTGCATCTTAAAATAAGATTGACTTTTTCGAGTGCAGTAAAATACCGTGTGAAATTTCAGGGGAATCTGACTATTTGAGAAGTCGAAACATCAGTGACTAATTTGCGAGGTATAAATTTGATGAAACGTTCTATCGGCCATGACGAAATTGGCAGACTTTTCCCTTGACGAATGAATTTTACGTGCGGTCTCGTGTGCATACGACTCATTCAAAAGAGTCGGGACGCGATAAAATCGATAATCACAGCTGTTGGACGCGAGTTGCGTGAGCCATCCCTCGGAGGATTATGGAGAGCTGGTTCACGAGGCCAATCCCTTCGATACACCCGCAGCTACATAGTGAATCACACGATTCTCCCTCCTCCTACGCCTACACCTTATTTATGTACCTCGGCCGGAGTCACTCGCGTTCCATGCGGGTAAAACTCGGGCCACGATATCTCGAGGATAGGTTAGGATAACGGGTCAATGATACCCAACTTTACAACAATTGATGAACATCAGGGTCTGGAATTTACGCGATTTTCTATAAAAAACAGAATTTGTACTAATTAACAATTACGTACTACGAATGTTTTTTATTGCAGTAGCTTATTTTTTTGTTGCCTCAACTAATCTTTTTAAACGAACAAAAAACTCCTCCAAAAATACATACCCATACATAACCGAAAAACCCTCACTTTGTTCCAGACAAAACCAGTGCAAAAGGTACCCGAAAAACTCGCATAACCGAAACCACAAACCGGGACAAAAGCGACAAAACCGACCCAGAATCGGACTTGTCGTCGCGACAAGAAGACCGAGAAAACAAAGGTCCATCAGCTGGTAGACCCGGTATCCGGACGCCACGTACTATCTTGGAAGAAGCAAATTCCGGGCTCACGAAACTCCGTCGGCGAGTTGCCGCCGTGATAAGTCCCGTCGATGGTCAAAGACCGTTGCGGAAAAAGCCGAAACCAGGAGGCGAGGAGAAAAAACAGCAGCCACCTCCCGAGGAATCGGATGTCGAGAAATCCGAGGAGGAAGATCGGCTGAAGGCCGAGGAGAAGAGCGATTCCTTGGAGAAGAGCGAGGAGAAGAAGGCCGAAGACGCGGAGAGCGAGTCCAAGGAACGGGACCGGGAGCCCGAACCACCGCCACCCCCGGACAAGGACTCCGGAGGCGGCGAGGTCATTAATGGCTCGTTGGGGGAGGTGAGAAGTTATTTAAAATTTTACTCAAAAAAAAACTTAGACGTAGGACTACGTCAATCATTTACAATTTTTATGGTTGCAATTTTAGAAAAAGTTATGCTTATATACGTATTGGAACCCTTCAGGATGAGGCGCTTGGCGAGCTCGTAGACGATAAGAAGAGAAGCGAGTGTGAAAAGGAGGTCTTGGTAGCGAAGGAGGCGGTGAAAATCGAGGATGTGGAAATAAAGGAGGAGAAAGTGGAGAGGGAGAAAAAGGAGGTTTGCAGCGTCGACGTGCTGGAGAGACTGAGCCCGCGACCCGGGCGGCATCCCCTGCTCCCGGAGGAGCAGCAGGACCGCGATCGCAACAACGAGAGCCCCGTGATCCTAGCTGAGAGGCTTAGCAAACCCCCGCCCCCGCCGCCCCCGGGCCACCACTTTGGTCCGTACCATCACCACATACACCATCCTCAGCAGCCCCAGGCCCAGCACTACAACCACCCCCATTATCAGCAACGCTATCCCGGGCCCACCGGGGCTTGTGATGAGGCCTCCGGCCACCTCATGGAGGTGGAGGCGGGGGCCGTCGTCACGCCGTCTTCGCTCGCCATTGGCCGAAGCTACGGAGACAGCAGCGGCTCTGATAGTGGGGTGAGTTTTACCCATTTTCTGTTATGTTTCTAGCTTTTGTTTATTTTCTTTTTTGTGAACATTCCACATGTTGTTGAATAAAATATAGTCCTTGACTAGTGTGGAACAATTTTTTTAACTCATCTGATTACAACGGACAGATTCGTTAAAAAAAACTTTTCCACACTAGTGAAGAAATATACTGTTATTCAACGCCGTGTGGAAAAGTCCACTTTTGCACACGTTCAGGTCATGCAACACTGGCGTTTTCCAACATTGTTGTATAAAATATGGTCCTTGACTAGTGTGGAACAACTTTTGTAACTCATCTGAAACTTAACAGTGTCTTACAACTGTCTTGAACACTATCTGAACAGTATCTTACAACTGCCTTGAACACTGTCCTAATAATGTCTTAAATAGTCCCTTAACATGTGTCTTACAAAGTGTCTTGACATGTGTCTTAAGCAGTGTCTTACATTCCTTGACATATGCATTACAAAGTTTTTTAACATACTTTGACATGCATTGTGATATGTTGGTTAGGTTAGGTTAGATAATTCATTTTTAAAAAAAACTTTTCCACACTAGTGAAGAAATATACTATTACTGACACTCAGGCGTAGGCAAAAAAAAACTTCGAGGGGAGTTTTTCGAAAAAATATATATACATATTTCCTTCAGGATTTGCAAGAATCCCGAATTTAAAAGACTTCAGTCCCGAGTTGCAAATTTTTTCATGTTCGTATAATTCGATTTTATTGATTTTCAAGTAAATAAGTTTAAGATTTTGTTTCTCATACTTATAGCGTTTTTTCACAACTTAACCGATTTTCTGATTTTATTTTGGGTTTGTGTACATCAACTTACTAGAATTCGATGCTCTAGAAATCATAATTATATAACTTGAATATTTTTAAAGATTTTTGAGAAAATCATAGTACATAGATTTCAAGTATTTAATGATATATTAGCATTAATAATTTCTTGTTGGCTATATTATTTATTATTTATCATTTTTAGCTATATTTGTTGTTTTTTTTTTGCTTCGAGAATGTTTCGCTATAGGTATATTGTATTGTCAAAAATTCATAATTATAATTTATTTCATTTCAGTAAAAACTCTTCTCAAGTTAGAGTAACTGTTATTTCGAGTTCAAAAAACTAAAAATTCTGCACTCAATTTGAATTTGACTGATTTTTTGATCAGGTATTGTTATTTTCATACATCATTTTTCATCATCACTTTCGTCTATTTTTCTTGAAATAATATTGTTTAGAAAATTTTTTTCAATCATTTTTTGAGTATGAAAATTTTTCGAGTATTTCTCGCATTTTTTAAGTATTTTTTGAGATTTCTAGTATTTTCGTGGGATTTTATGTATCAATTCTTGAAATCCGATGTTTCAAAATATCGATAGATGTTTGATTATTTTATAGATTTCAGCGATAATGAGGTCTACGTTAATTTTAATAATATTATGTTCCCCTTAAATTTTCTTATTTTTTCAGCATTTCTATTTTTATACGTAGCCATTTGTGCAGATTTTTCAAAAACGCAATTGTTTATTAAAATTAATTGATGTTTAATATTTTTCAGAAATTGTATTTTTATGAATTCCTGTCTCAATTTTTTACAACTTCATTTCCAAATTTCTAAGTTTCTTTAATTCTCAGAATTTTCCTGGATTTCAGTCTTCTTTTATAAATAACTATTTGAAAAAGTTTTTTACCTATATTTTCTCATAGGAAATGTTTGCACTATATTCTATAATAATTTGGTTTCAGAAACAATTCCATTCAAGTTAAAACAACTATTATTTTGATTCAGAAAAATTAAAAATTCTGAACCCCATTCGAATTTTACTCATTTTTATGATTCATTATATTGTTTTTTTTATCATCATAACTTTTTTCTGTTTTTCGTGAAAGAAAAATGAATCCATCTTGAATTTTGGGAGAGGTTTGAATTCTCAAAACCCTTTTTTATGTTCAATTTAATGTTCAAATTTTATGATTATTTAAGTTTTACATAAATCTTTGAATAGTTTGTATTATGTTCGAAATTTCGAAATTTTGAAAAAATTGAAAAACTGTGAAAATTTTCTAAATAGTTGATAATGTTATAAATAATTCGAAGAATTACAGAGATTGTTCATGAGTTTTTTAAATTATTATAATTTGCATATT
Organism: Platygaster orseoliae; assembly: GCA_030522825.1. Classification (NCBI taxonomy): domain Eukaryota; kingdom Metazoa; phylum Arthropoda; class Insecta; order Hymenoptera; family Platygastridae; genus Platygaster; species Platygaster orseoliae. The sequence goes on from JAPYZL010077640.1 coordinate 14,312, forward strand.
TTTTGGAAAAGTGCATGGTTTTTTTAATTTTTTGAAAAAATTTCAAAAACTTGTGAGTATTGAAAAATTACGAATAATTATTATACACAAATTTTAATAAATTTTTGTCAATGATTATTGTTAAAATATACAGAAAATGAAAAAGCTTAGGGATAATTCTCCAGATTGGCGTAAATTCTATAAAATTTTAATAATTTGTTGAACTTCAGGTTAATATAATAAATTTTGTACATCGTGAAAAATTTTTAAATTACGAAAGATTACAGATACCGTATAATATAGGTACTACATTTTTAAAAATCAAAAAACGTTTTGCCATACGGATACGGTCGAAAATTTTTGAGATTTCTAAAATAATCTAGAATATCCCGAGTAGAAAAAACGAAAAGTATACCGGAGTAACTTTAGTCTACCAGAGTATACCAAAGTCAACTAAAAGTTGATTTCGCCGAAAAAAGTATACCA
>JAPYZL010077643.1:0-10512 GCA_030522825.1 Platygaster orseoliae
ACTATGAATTTTAAAATCCTTTTGCACATGTGTTTCTATGACCTATACAAACATGTTGCATGTAATTTTCATATTGGAATTTTTTTTTGTTCCACAGTGAAATCTATACAGAAATCCACGAAAATATTAGAAAATTCTTTGAATCGTATAAATACTTAAATAATACTTAAAACACTGAAAGTAATAGAAATCTATGAAATTTTGAATCCGAAAGCATTGAATTCTAGAAACCTATATAGTAATTCATTTAAATACCAGAAAGTTCTCTAAATTGATGTATAAGCAGTTTTTTTTTTAAATCCTTTCATATACATAAAATATAATTTACTTCGAATTCTAGAGTATCAAATTCCAGAAATCTAAATAGCGATCCACAGAAAAACAAAAAAAATTTGATAAATACGAAAATTAGTAGAAATTTATAAATACCCAAAATCTATGTTGATAAAGCTTTTTTGAAAATCAGTAAATTACAAAAATCCATATAACTTGAATTCCTAGAGTATTTGACTCTAAAAATCTATATAGAAATCCACGAAAATATCAGAAAATCCTTTGAATCGTATAAATACCGAAATAATAAATAATATTAAAAATACTGAAAGTATTAGAAATCTATGAAATTTTGAATACGAAAGCATTGAATTCTAGAAATCTATACAGTAATTCATTATAATACCTTGAAGTCCTTCAAATTTATTCATAAACAGTTTTTTTAATCCTTTCATATACATAAAATATAATTTACTTTGAATTTAAGAGCATCAAATTCTAGAAATCTAAATAGCGATCCACAGATGAACAAAAAAAATTTGGTTAATACGGAAAAGTACGAAAAATACTAAAAATCTATATAATTTGAAAATCCTAGAGTATCTGATTCTAAAAACCTATACGGAAATCTACGAAAATATCAGAAAATCCTTTGAACCCTATAACGATTGAAATGATACAAAAAATATTGAAACTTATAAAAATATATGAAATTTCGAATGCAAAAGCATTGAATTCTAGAAATTTATACAGTGATTCATTATAATACCAGAAAGTTCTCCAAATTGATTTATAAATAATTTTTTTTTTTAATCCTTTTAGGTACATAAAATATAATTTACTTTGAATTCGAGAGTATCAAATTCCAGAAATCTAAATAGCGATCCACAGAAGAACAAAAAAATCTGATAAATACGAAAAAATACCAGAAATTCTTTAACACTCAAAATCCATGTTGGTAAACCTTTCTTGAAAATCCATAAATTACTAAAAATCTAGATAACTTGACAAACTAGTGCTTCTGATTCTAAATATCTATACAGAAGTTCACGAAAATTTTAGAAAATTCTTTGAATCGAATAAATACTGAAATAATACAAAAAATACTGAAAGTGCTAGAAATCTATGAAACTCTAAAGTTGGGAGCATCAAATTCTGAAAATCTACATAATCTTCCATAATCTTATTAGAAATCTATAAAAATCCTACAAATTGCTACGAAGATTTAAAAATGCTAAAAAATACTAAAGACTGATAATAATAGAAATCTTTCAAATATTGAAATTTTATGTAGTAATTATTTTCTGAAAAATCTATAAAAGTATCAAAACTCCCGTAAACTTTAGCTTCCAGTGCATAAAATTCTATAAATCTTGACAATTTATAAAAATATTAAAAACACTTGGAATCCATAAAATACATTCTATACAGAGCCTGTTTCTTCAAAAAACTATAAAATTGTAAAATAATATAATAGGCAATAAACGAAAAACGAAGAATTTGTTTAATAAAAAAGTATCCATAAATAATTGCGTTACAGTGTGTTTTGTTACAGTTATGGTTTTTTTTCTCTGTAGAATATTCAATACAAATAATGTGAAAAATCACCCGGGAATTCTGTTTCTGGAAATAACTGGACACTCTGTGTTGGGGAAAATTTGAATACAAATTGAAAGTCAAATAGTTCAAATTGAAGATTTGTTAATTCAATAATCTAATAATTCCATTGAAGATAAATAAAATGCAGTTGAATAAAATGTGTGAATTTGTGACATGAATATATATATACAAATGCATATGAATACTCGCTCTGATAATAACACCACAACAACATTTCTCAATTTCAATTCCCATCAGTTCCAGACAACGTGACAGCGTTACAGCAGAAGCCGCGAAACGCAAGGAAGCAGACAAAAAATCACGTTACCATCCAGAAGTAAGCGTCTCACTGCACCCATTCACCCCGGAAGTGACGGTGAGCGCCGTGACGGAAGAGAAGAAACGTCCCGACGCCGACAAAAAGGACACCGCGACACCGGACACGATCGAGGTCACCGATCTGTCGCGCAAGGCCAAGGACGAGGTAAGAGACGCTCACCATGAATCCAGAACAGGGCTCAATTTGCAGAGGCCAAAAAGGCCGCGCAGCCTGGAGCGATCGGCTCCCGCTGCCGAAATCACTCTGCAACCGGTTACAAAGAAATTCAAAGAGGACGAAGCGGAGTCTAACGCTGCTCCCAGAAAAAGCTCGAGTCTCGCGAATCTCCCGGAAACAATCATTGTTCCTACGAGTTGCACGATAACGCCGACCGAAGCTGAGGTCACCAAGGTTCCTGCGGAGCCGGAGCAATCGAAGATTCCGGAACCGAGCGCAAAAGTGGTCGAGGAGGAGGTGAAGGGGGAAACGGAAGTTGCGGAGGAAGAGAAGAAGAAAGTTGAGGTTACGGAAAAGGGGGGAAAAGAGCCAGAAGAGGCGCAACCGGTGGAAATGGCAGCTCTCTCTGCCATGTGTTTGGCAAAGTTGGAAAGTCCGCCAGAACTGCCAGAAGGAGGGGGGGATAGCAAAGGCGTGGCGAAGGCGAAAAAGTCGCGAAGTGGCAAAAGGTTGAATCCGGAGCCACCCGTCGAAAGGAAAAATCTGCGCTCGAGCGCTGGTAGGCAAGCCAGGGCCGCAGCTGAAAGGCACGAGCAGCAGGCCAAACAGTTGCAGCAACAGCAACAGCAACAACAGCAAGAAAACCCGGTGGACGAATGAGGACAGGTGAGAAAGACGAGGAAGCGCAAGTGATAGGACCTCACGTTTGTGGGCAGTTATAGTATTTTGTGGTATAATCCTTCTCATAATTAAGGGCGAATAGTGTACCATTTCACCGACTTTTTGATTTACTTACCATGGGAGTTTCAAATTCACTATTACAGTACGAAAAATGTGTAATCCTGTTGTAACGGCTAGGCGTAATGAACCTAACGTAAAAACAAAATTGTACATAATATACAATCTAGGGAGGAATCCTTATGACTTGGTTAAATATTTCTCGAAATAGTTGTACAGTGTACTTCTTAAACACATAGATGGAATAAGAATCATATGCTTTCTTTTGTCGTTCGCGAAACCGTGGGGTTTGGATTAAATTATTGGACGGTTCAACTACGTACCACAGAAAATGATATCTTGACTTCTGAAGGTAGGATTGTTACATGAAATGAAGACTGCAAAATGAAACATCCATTTTCTTTTTCTTACGTCCCTATTTTTAATGAGAATTCTTGCAATAATCTCGGTGACTCATGATTGACTTTTTTTTTCTCGTATTTTATTAGGTGTACCGATTTTTTTACCGCTTTGAGAGAGCTTCATCTTTGTACATAATTGCATTCATCACGCAGATTATTATATCGAGGTATATTGAGTTACAGGAAATCAATTAAGAACAAAGCTTTTTTTTCTTTTTCATTAACTGATGAAATAAAGAGCAGCTAAAAATTGTGTTTCATCAAGAAGCCAAGAAGAAAGTAGACATAAAAGGGCTCAGATAAATAGCGTATAGTAGGTAATGAAAAATAAAAACCGATACTTAAAGCGCTTAAACTGCACAATTACTGGAGGAAAAGTATTTTGTTTTCAATCAACGATTATTCATTGTTCCATTTGTATGTCAATGTAGGGAAATTCGTGAATTGTATATTAATGATCAATGATATTTAATAAAATGTTTTTACAATGAAAAATGTATGTTGGAAAGGTTGAATGTGCACTGTTTGTAACCGCGTTACATAGATTGTTTTTACAATCCATGTGAAATCGAAAAAAAAACAACGGCAAGTTTTGTTGCAAATCGACAAGTTGTAAACTTGTACCTAATAAAAAAAGTAAATAAATTTCAAGTCTGTTTATTGGTATTGATTGAACTTTACATGTAATTACAATAGTTTTTTTATAAAATATATTTTAAAAACTTCTCAGTAAAAAATTATGGTTTCTTTTTTACTTATATTATTACATTTCACTCGGTTGAGGCGCTATACGCATGTAAGACTTTCCAGATGGCATGGATATGGTTTTCATCTTTGGAAACAGCTTGTAGGCTTCGTCGTCAGTGACGGTTGGCTGCACCATGACATCGTCGCCATTCTATTTTTCAAAATAATTTATACAAATAAGATTCTTGGTAAATATAAAAAAAAATTCTTTTTGTTTTACCTTCCAATCAGCTGGAGTGGCGATTTTATGTTTGTCAGAAAGTTGGAGAGACTTGACGACTCTTATGATTTCACTGTTGGAAAAAAGAAGATTGTTATACAAGTATTGAGAATTTGAAATGATTTCTTTGGTAAATTGAATCATACTCGAAATTTCGACCAGTATTTGCGGAATACAGCATCAAATTTCGCATTCTTTTCTGGCCGTCAATGATGTACACCGCTCTAGCTGACAACGGAACTCCAGCATGATCTTTTTCAGAAGGATCGAGCATTCCGAATTTGTTAGCGATTGAACGAGATTCGTCCGCAATGATTGGGTAGGGAAATCCGTCATCAGTAATTTGTCCGTGACTTTTGATATCCTGAAATTTAATTATTTGTATGAGAAAAAATTATCAGTTTGTTCTTTGGAATTTTTTAAAGAAAAATTGGATTATTGTTTAAAATTGGATTATTGTATAAAACTGGATTAAAATAATAAAAAAGATGATTATTTTTACAAGGACAATAAAGTAAGAATCAGCTGACCTGGATCCATTTTTTGTGGGAATCAACGGAATTGCACGACAGAGCGATTACTTTTACGCCGAGTTTTTTGAATTCCGGCACCAATTGCGCGACTCTCGCGAGTTCCGTGGTGCAAACCGGAGTGAAATCATTTGGATGCGAGAAAAAAATCGTCCAACTGCAGAATAGATAACATGGGAGTGTGTTTATTGTACATAAATTTTTTGTGGATTGTTAACAATGTGCAAATATTTTTTGTGTATACAGATTTTCGTGCATAGTATAATTATTTACATTGATAAAGAAACTATATCTTTGTTTAGAATTGTATTAATTTATAATAAGCAACCTAAATTTAATCAATAACTTAATTATTGATTCATAATTATAATAATAATATATTTCATATTAAGTATACAATTTATAATAATAGTAAATACTAATAAATTCAAACCTTATAAAACCCTTACAAGAAATTTTTTTTTATAAAATTCTGTTTCCTCTAGAAATTTATATGAAATAATTTTTATACACAAATTTTTTTCGGTATAAGATTCATAAAAAAATGTTTTATAAGAAATTTTTCTATTATAACAATTTTGCCAAAAAAATTATTTCTAAATTTTTTAGGTAATTCGTTCTTTTTTAATTTTAATAATTGATGACTGTATTTTCAGAGTATCCTTTATTCTCTGTTTTCAATGTTAATATTCTTTTTATATCGTTTTTTAAATAAGGTTTTACTACATTTTTCATATTCAAGTAATAAATAAATAATAATATTTTATATTATCAATTTTTTATTATTTATATAATTATTTACATTCATATAAAAAACTATATTTTTGTTTAAAATTATATTAATTTGTATAAAGCAACCTAAAATTAATTAATTATTTAATCATTGGTGATAACAATTAATTCATAATTCTAATAATAATAATAATACATTTCATAATAAGTATACAATTTATAATAATAATTAATATTTAATGATTCTAACCTTTTAAAAACCTTACAAGAAAATTTTTTCTTATGAAATTCTATTTCTCTTAGAAATTTTTATAAAATAATTTTTTTTTATACAATTTTTATTCTGTATAAGATTCATAAAAAAAATGATTCATGAGAAATTTTTCTATTATAACAATTTTTCCAAAAAAATATATTTCTAAATTTTTTAAGTAATTTTTTTTTTTAATTTTAGTTGATGACTATTTTCAGAGTATCCTTTATTCTTTGTTTTCAATGTTGATATTCTTTTGATAGGGTTTTTTAAATAAGGTTTTACAGAATTGTTTATATTCAAATATTAAATGAATAACAATATTTTTTACTATTAATTTTTATTATTTATATAATTATCAACATTCATAAAAAAACTATATTTTTTTTAGAATTATATTAATTTGTAATAAGCAACTTAAAATTATTTAATTACTTAATTATTGATGATAATTATTAATTTATAATTATAATGATACATTTTATAGTAAGTATATGATTTTTAATAATAATAAATAATTAATCATTCAAACCTTATAAAAACCTTACAAGAAAAATTTTTCTTATAAAATTCTGTTACTCTTAGAAATTTTTATAAAATAATTTTTTTATACAAATTTTTTTTGTATAAGATTGATAATAAATGTTTCATATGAAATTTTTCTATTATAACAATTTTTCCAAAAAAATATATTCCTAAATTTTGTAGGTAATTTGTTTTTTTAAATTTTAGTTGATAACTGTATTTTCAGAGTATACTGTATTCTTCGTTTTCAATGTTAATATTCTTTTTATATGGTTTTTTAAATAAGGTTTCATTAAATTTTTTATATTCAAATATTAAACAAATAATAAATTATCAATCGTTTATAATTTATATAGTTATTTACATTCATAAAAAAATTATATTTTTGTTTAGAATTATATTAATTTGTAATAAGCAACCTAAAATCAATTAATTATTTGATTATTGATGATAATTATTGATTCATAATTCTAATGGTAATCTATTGTATCTATTGTTACAATTTTTTCAAAAAAATGTATTCCTAAATTTTTCAGGTAATTTGTTTTTTTTTAATTTTAGTTGATGACTGTATTTTCAGAATATCCTTTATTCTTCGTTTTCAATGTTAATATTCTTTTTATACAGTTTTTTAACTAAGGTTTTACAAAAATTTTTATGTTCAAATATCAAATAAATAATAATATTTTACATTACTAATTTTTTATTATTTATACAACTATATACATTCATAAAAAAACTATATTTTTGTTTAGAATTATAAATTTGTAATAATCAACTTAAAATTAATTAATTACCTAATTATTAATAATAATTATTAATTCATTATTATAATAATAATAAACAAATAATTCAAACCTCATAAAAACCTTACAAGAAAAATTTTTCTTATAAAATTCTGTTTCCCGTAGTAATTTTTACAAAATAATTTTTTGTACAAAAGTAATGAAAAACTTTTTTTATAAAAAATTTTTCTACTCAAACAGTTTTTTCAAAAAAAAGTATTTGTACATTTTTTAGATTATTTGTATTTTTTAATTTTAGTTGATGACTACATTTTCAGAGTTTCCTTTATTCGTTTTCAATGTTAATACTCTTTTTATACGGTTTTTTAAGTAAGGTTTTACAAAAATTTTTATATTCAAATATGAAATAAATAATAATTTTTTATCATTTAAAAGATTTTGAAATTTTTCTGAAAAGTGCAGCTGGTTTTTATAAAAAAATTTTTTCTATAAGAATTTTATAAATTCGACTTTACAAAAAACGAAATTCTTATAAAAAATGTCTGATTCTCATAAGAATTTTGCAGTTTCTTTTAAAAAACCAAAATTACTGAAGACACAATTCAGATTTTTCATCAATTATTTCAACGATTTTTTTGTATATGAAGGGCAGACTATAATTTTTATTTGCACAAAAATCTGTATGTACAATAAATCTATGCAAAAAGTCAATGCACAAAAAATTTTGCACAATACACTAGGAATTTGGAGTTATAGGTTAACACGCGATTACGCGAGTTTACCACAGTAAATAACAACTTACGAGTCCTGAATCCAGTCGTGAAAATCAATGTTTCCGATTGTCGAATCGGCCTTGAAATTCGGAATAATGTCTCCCAAAATGAGCATTGCGTTTGTTTTCTTAATGACCGGCGTATCTTTCAGATTTTTGAGATAATTAGTTTGTCAACAATTATCAGCTGTAAAAGTGCATTTTCATTGATTTTCATGTAAACACTTCGGCGTCGTCAGCAACTACATGGAAACGAGGCTTAAGCCACCGTGTGAGTTAAATTCAAATTCTAACCGTCACCAACTACATCGAAAGGGAGCTTAAACCGCGGTGAGTTATCAAATTCAAACTCATACAAACATTTTGTTCGTTTTGATAATGATTAAATTTGATAAAATTTTTTTTAAAAATGTCACAATAATATATCTAAAGTGCATTTTCATGTAAACATGGAAACGGACTTAACCCGAGTTGAGTTAAATTCAAACTCAACTTGCTCACACTGATTCACACTTCTAAACCGTGAGTCCACATATACATGTTATTAAAACAATATAACTGCACACACAAATCGAATGACGAATCTTCGAGTGTGACGAATCGTTCAATCAATGGGCGTTTATCGGGGAGCGTAAAAAAAAATACATCCGCGACGGTTTGTTTTGGCAAATGACAGGTCGCTCCATGCTCGCGATCTATCTCCATTTTTTCGAGAGAAAGTGATTACCAGCTATTCAGCACCCTTCCATATTGCGTGTAAGTACTTTAACTATTGCCAAAAAAAAACAATACTGTCCACTCGCGAAAAAGTCGTCCTCCGAAAACTGTCATTCTGGCACTTGCGCCTAATTTGCTCCCATGAAAATCCTTTTTTCGTGATAATGCGATTTCTTTTTCGCGTAATGTCATCTATCCTTGCAAAGATTTTCGCGAGTATGTGTACGTGTCTCTGTGGAATCGTTAGCCACTGAAATATGGTGAAACGTCGACAGGAACTTTCATTATGGATTGTTTTTGCGACTTTTTCAAGGACGATATTGGAATTTTTGTTTTGTTTTTTTTGTTGTTTTCCCTGTAAAAGTCGATTCTGGAATTGTGGTATTGTTTTCCTGGTTTTTTGAGGAGTTGAGGCGGTGATTTTGCAACTTGAAAAGTTATCAACATTTATTGCGAAATGGGAAATACAGTGTTGAAGTAGCATACTTGTAAAATTTATTGTTGTTAACATTTTGGGTGTGCATTGTTTTATTATCTTGAATTTTTAGAGTTTTTAAACATTTCTCGTAAAAGTTATTTGGAAATTTTTAATTATGAGATGTTATTTTTTTTTATTGATTTGGAAGTAAAACATGTGAAGACACATTTAAATTTATTAGAATTGAAGTTAAAAAACTAAAGTTGAAATAAGTAAATAATATTAATATTTATGATTGATATGTTAATAGTTTATTTAAATAACAATCATTGATATGTGATAAATTAAATTAAATATAAAAATTCAATTTCAGTCTTAAACACATTAATATCTAAAAATTTGGTAATAGAATTATTTAAATTTTAATTTATTCATGTATATAATAAAATTTAGATATTTTATATCGAAGTTTTCAAAATATCGAAATAGATAATGAAACATATGTGAAGACACCTTTAAATTTTTGAGAATTGAAGTCAAGAAAGTAAACTTAAAATAATAAAATAAAATTAATGTTTATGATCGATATATTATGAATTTAAAAAAATAATAATCATTAAAATTGAATAAATTAATAAAATAATTAGATTAAAGTCAAGAAATTGCACTTGAATATATAATAATAAATTTATTAAATAAAATAAAATACTTCAATTTTAACCACATAAATATTTAAAAATTAAGTATGAAAATCGCACAAATTTCAATTTTTTTATGAATATAATAAAATGAAGATATTTTTTAATAAAGTTTTCAAAATATCAAAATGGGAAATGAAACGTTTGCAACAATACTTTTAAAATTGTTAGAATCGAAGTCAAAAAACTGAACTTAAAATAATATAATAAAATTAAAATTTAATATTGATATGTTATTAATTTAAAAAAATAATAATCATTAAAATTGAATTAATTATAAAAATAATTAGATTGAAGTCGAAAAACTGAACTTGAATATATTATAATAAATTTAATAAATAAAGTAAAATAATTCAATTTTATTTTTAACCACACTAATATTTGAAAATTAGGTATGAGAATTGCACAAATATAAATTTTTTTATGATTTTAATAAAATAAAGATATTTTATACCAAAGTTTTTAAAATATCAAAATGGGAAATGAAACATTTGTGACGGTACTTTTAAAATTGTAAGAATTGAAGTCTTCATCTCATTGAAGAATTGAATAAAAACGATTAAATTAAAATTTGTGTTGTTCTCATAACTAATTTTCAGATATTAATATGGTTAAAATTGAAATTGAATTTTTTTACTTTCTTAATT
>JAPYZL010077664.1:0-11172 GCA_030522825.1 Platygaster orseoliae
TTTACAGCAATCCAAAAAGTGGCCAGCATTGTCGAGCGTTGCCGATCATTGCCACAACGATAGACAACGTTGCGCAACGTTGTTGAGGGACCACGAGGGGCATCCAGTCGGCTGCCAGAGACGTGGATTACTGGGTTGAAATTTCATTCTTCTCTTTAAATATTTAATAATCAGATCATTTAAAATCATTTCTAATCTTGTATAGAGTGATGGAAAATTTGAGCGAGTCGCTGAAGTTGAGAAGACAGAAAATTATTTGATAAATGACAATTTTTTTTGTGAAGACATTACGGGAATAATATTGTAAGTTAACAGTTCAAGAATTTAAGCATATTAATTTTATTATATCGCACTTTCCGTCTAATAATTAATACCTTACACAATTTCTAGAAATAAATGTTAGGTAATTCGATTTGTAAGTTTTGTAGCAATAAAATATTATAGTATTTCTTAAGGCGTTTCTTACCATTTTGTAACAAAAATTTTTTAAGCAGCTGACAAACTATCTTAGCTTCCTGAAAATTGCATACATATGTTTTACGAAAATTTGTACAGTTTTTGAAAATTTTTAAATATACGGAAAATCATGAAAAAATCAAATGGAGAATTTCTCACCGAGAATTTATTTTTGACTGTAGAAAAAAAAACTAATGTTCTTCGAATTTCATATTCTGGAATTATTTTTTACTCATTTTAGTTACTTGAAATATTATTCAAAAAATGTCAAAGAACTCAGGGCTCCGGCGTGTTCTTACTACGACCCTGTAATGGCTCGTGCGCCGAATACGAACAGAACTTGTCGAAAGTTGCCGAACTTCAACACGCGCCAAAATACGCGCGAGACGACAGCTGTATATTCGCAATATATATTCGCATTCTCTATGTCTTCGTTTTCCTTATTCTGTTTTGCTTGCTCTCCATGACCCCACTGACCTTCATGGTGCTATTGTCGGTAAAACAGTGGCAAATTCAGTCCAACATATGATTTTAACACATCTGATCGCGGTTCTGTTCTCGACTAAACACGTCAAAAAATGCCAAAATGAATAACAAAAAACACTTCACTTTGAAGAAAGCGGTCCTAAACAGTGCGTTAACGTGTTTTTAGTTTTAGAGCTTGTGAATTCAAGAATTTTATGTTAAATAACGAATTTAATATTCATACCTGGATGTGTATTACAAATCATGCAAAAAGTCATGTTTTTTAATTGACTCCTTTTTCAATAACTGAAAATTTACGCGTTTTTTTCGCAGAAAAAAAAAGATCGTCTGTGTTATGAGTTGTTTGCGGAATATCATCATTGTTGGAGCAGCTTTTGGAAATCGTAGGAGTGACAGTGAAATTATTGAATATTTTCCATTTTCGAGGAGGAAAAATTTGGAAAAATGACCGGTTTTTTGGCGATTTTTCTAGTGATGCTTTTGCTGTACTGCTGTGTAACTTGGTGATTTGCAATTTTGCACTACCACATTTTAGGTTTTCTAATCATGTAAAAATATTGTTTGAGGAAATTGCGAAATTTTGCGAAAATTGTGTTAAGTATGAATTTTACGTAAAAATTTCTCAATTATTTTAAAAAGCATGAAAATTCATTGGTTGAGTAGTTTTTTATTCAAATTTTACAACTTTGCAATGTTAGAAAATTGTGAAATTTTATGATGATTTTGTGAATATTCCTCGGTTGTTATAAGGAGAAAAAATTATTCATCAGTTTAATATTTTTATTCAAACTCCTTAACTTTGCAATGTGGGTTTATGAATTAATAATTACCATCATATATTTCGTTTTGTGATTTTCAAAATAAGATGTTAATTAATTTTTGAGTTTGGATACTGTTATGTATGAATTTCAAAATTCTTAGGATTTTATTTCTAGGGTTTTTAAAAAAAATTATATTTTCAAAACTACCAATCCAATTCACTCGTGTTCAATGTATATTTTGTTTATTTTTAAAATTCTAGCATTGATAAGTCATTTTTTTAAAAATTGAGTATAAATTTTGAGAATTTTAATAAATACAGATTTAAGTCACAAAATCCTGAATTCACTAATACTCCAATACAAACTTTAAAATAACCAAAGTTTTTGTTAACAAATTTTTTTAAAAAAATTATAAAACACTGTTTTCAATCAAAAAATTTTAATTGAGGTATTTACCAATTTAAAATCAAAAATTTGAAATATAAGCTTAAAAGTCATCGTCTACATAACAATTAAAAAAAAAATCTTACGACTACAGTTTCGAAAATTCATGTTTTAATATTTATTACTTGCGAATATATAAAGTTAAAAAAAAAATTTGAAATTCTAATTTAATGTAACAGTTGCTTAATTACGATAAGGCCTATGAAAATTTATTAGTTGAACAATTTTTATTTCAAATTCAACAACTTTGCAGTTTTGGTTTGTGAATCGATAATTTTTATAAATTATGTTCCCATAATAATTAAATAAAAAAGTTACATCTGAATTCAGAAGTTCTTTTGATTTTATTTGAAGAGTTTTTGAAAATAAATTTGTACTTCAAAACCTACTTTTTAAATTTTTCCAGTTCCAAAATTTATTGAACTCAAGTGTCATATTATAGTTTTCCATTGCGGAAATATAGAAATACTCAAGAAATTTTGTGGAATTTGAACCTAAATTATGAAATTGTGAATTGACAATTCCAAAAATTCAAAATTGAGTTGGAAACATAGATTTGAATATTAAAAACTCACAGTATCCAATCAAAAAAAATTTTTCTTTCAGATGACATTTTAAAAATTACTAATTTGAAATTCAAGAAATAAATTGTTGGTAAATTGGACTCCGAAAACTAAACTTTGAACTTATTTCTTTAGGTGAATAAAATCAATTTCTTTTCAACATTTTTACATCTTAATGTTCGGTAATTTTGAAAATCGTAAATTTTAACTTGAAAATTTTTACTAATTTTTTTTTAAACCAGGAAATCTGAACACAAGCCAATAAAATAAAAATCTTTACGATTTGGAATTTTTTTAATCTAAAAATTCAAAATTTAAACTTATGAATTTTTACTTACCCTGTAGGAAAACGTTCCATAGAGTTTCCATAGAAGTTCAATGAAAAGTGAATGGAAAATTTATTTCCATTGATTTCCCATAAATTTTCCATAGAAGGGTCTGAATGGATATTTTTTTCATAGAGCTGATGAATGGAAAAATTTTTCCATACGTTTTCCATTCGTAAGTCCGAATGAAAATTTTTTCCATCAAGCTGATAATTGGAATAATTTTCCATTAATTTCTTATCAATTGAAACGAATGGAAAAATTTTTTTTCCATCAAGGTGATTCATGAGAGAAATTTTATACACATTTTTTGGATGTTATCTTATGCAAACGCAATAGAAATCCTATGGAAAGTGGATGGAAAGTGTATGTGAATGAATGGAAATCCTATGGAAAGTAAATGGAAATTGTGTGTGCATGAATGGAAATAATGTAATGGAAATTCAATGGAAAACCAAGAGAAAAGTTCAATTGAAAAATTTCCATAGGCAAAAAAACCATAGACTTTTTCATTGGAAAATGCTATTAAATTTCTGATGGAAATATCTATGGAAATTCTATGGAACGTTTTCCTACGGGACTTCTATACACAAATATAATAAAACGCTACAAATAATAAATTCAACATTTCAAATTAATCAAATATGTAAAATATATTTTTAAATGATAATACCAATATTCAAAAATCATCCAATTGTTGATCCAGAATCAATAATTCTCAAGTTCTTAAAAAAATGTTATGTTCATTTCCAGGGTTATCCCAAGATTAGCAGCATGGCTGATGCAAAGGCGCTACAAAATTCATCTTCGAGTCGATCGGATATCTTTGCCATATTTAATTTTATGTGATGTTAATATCTCAAAAAATGGCTTCATTATTGTAAGTCCACACTCGACGTATTTTTCAATTTCTCATTTCAAATTTTTCAATGCATCAAATTACACCCAAATTTCAAATCAAAACGTCTAAAAAAATTTAGCTTCATCGCTTAAAAGTTTCAAAATATATCCTAAAAATTAAGATTCAGGAAAATTCTATCCAACTTAATAAAATACATGAAAATCATCTCAGAAATCGACTTATAATTAGATACAACTTACTTATACATAAAATTTTAATTCTTGAAGCATATCGAGGAAATTCGAATGCGAAGCAGTTTATTCAGCAGCGACGTTGCCAAATTATTGGCCGTTGTGATGAAAGGTGTAAGAATAAATAAGGATGTTCCTGTGGTTCAGAAGGACCAAGATCAAACAGTGGACAAACCACTGGATTTTAGAAACAAAAAAGTTCCCTCGATTATCATTACTTTTGTTCAGGTGCAGTAGCTGCTTTTATAATAACTAATTTTTCCATCTCGATACCCGAAATTTTCATTTATTTCACTTAAAATTGGTTGTAAAATAGACAAAACAGGGAAAGCAGTATGTTTGAACCCAGTATAATATAAAAAATTGAAATAATAGTTTTGTGGTAACGTAGAACTCTTGATTACTGATTAGAAAGTAAAATCATAGAAAATGCAAGTAAAAATGAATATCACTGTTAAATTGTTGCAATTTAAAATTTGTTTTTTTTCCAAGTATTTTTAAATATTATCACGATCCAAATTAAAGAAAGAAAAATATTTCAAAGTTGGAATTTATGTATTACAGTTCATGGCTGTAAATATAGAAAATCTAAGTGTTTTGGCATTGGGAAATGGTTGGTTGGCGAATGGAAGCGCGGAAAATCTAGTTTTGGATGGGAGTATTGTTCATGGAGCGAGAACATTGCTCGCTTCAGCAACCGTTACAGGTGGCTCCATGAAGTTATTGAGACATGCATCCGACGCTTGTCTCGCGCAAATTTCTTTTGCCGGCGCGATCGAGGCAACGCTGCGAGCTCAAGGCGAAATTTCTGTAGAGGTAAGAAACACTATTCCAAAAAATTGAAGTTCGCACAGAGAGTATGAAAATTTGGCATTTCATCCTAGAAATGAATTCATTTTTTCTTATTTTTCCGAACTTTAATTTTAAAAACTTTTTGATTTCAATGGTTAGTGGTTTTGAATTTATTAATGAAGTTACTCGAATTATTGAAGTCATGTAAAGTATTGCAAAATTTTCAATTTGAATTTTTTTATTAATTTTTTCACTATCCTGGTGCTCTTTAAAACCCATAACTTACGGCACCTTTTTTAAAACTGTTTAAACAACAGGATGAAATAAAGAAGATCAAATTTAAAAGAAACTGGAATCCAAAAAATTTCAAAGTGTTCAGATTTTAGAAAATTTCTTTTAGAAATCTTTTTAATTTAAAAACCGTTGAAAATTACTGACATTTTTAATGTACTTTATAATTGAAATGAAAAATATCTAAAAAGTTTAAAAATTATTGAATTCACCAAAATTTTTCGAAATTTTCGGTTATGTCGAAACTTTTACGAAATTTTCTATTTTTTCAAAATTAAAGTTTTGAAAAATTAAAAACTGTATAAGGATTTCCGAAATATAATATTTTCGCAATTCTTTCGTTTCTGGAGTTTTAAAATTTCTTAAATTTCCTCTTTTTTAAAATTTCTAAAATTTTTAAGTTTTTATTTTTATATTTTGAATTGAAACGTGAATGAAAAATTGTGACGAGCGAACTCGATGGCGGAGAGGACCGAGAAGTGAGATATGAAATCTCCCGTTCGATCCCCGAAACTACGTTGTTTATCTTGCTGCTGAAAAGAGATAATTCAAACACAATAAAACAACAGATTTCTTTTAACAATAAAATATCATATATTCAAATAAAGGAAAATTACAAGAATAGAAAAGAATAAAAGATACCTCAATTTCATAACCCATTCGATATTACACCAAAATCCGCATTTCAAGATTAATTTAAACATAGATCTCCCAATGAAGTAAAACCGAGTCCACGAAGATAACTCGAAATGACAAACACATTTCTACGCTTGAAAATATAAATCAAATAAACAAACTCATGACTCCGAGCTAATCTAATAGTGAAAAATCGAGATCGTACTGATCTATAAAATATTGTAATTCACAATAATCGGGGGAGACTGCGCAAGAGCAATGGGATCGGGAGTTCCGAGGACCTGGTTTTCCTTTATAACTGGAATCTTATTATTTTCAAATACGGGAGAGTTAGGAGTAGAAATTTATGTGATAGAGACGCTGGGTAGAGAGCGTTTCGAATATTTTTTAATAAACTCACAGGAAACACATTTGATCTCGATTGAGGGTGGAGGATCAGTAAACGGATTTTCGCCGTAGATTCGAAGGATATCCCGTCTGATCCAACGCTGGGGGTTCTCCTTGATAATATGGCGGTTCGATAATCTGCTCACTGCACGGTACTTTATCCAGACGCCAAGTATGCCCTTTTCTATGTATTTCTTTCTGCTAGCTCCTAATCTTAACCCGTGTTGGCTCGCGATTTCCGCGCACTGCTCTTTTAAATTAGCTACAGTTAGGTCCACCAAAAATAATTCATAAATCTCAATACGACTTCAAAGCGCGTTAAACAAACCCCAAATCCCAATTTAAATTCTCAAAGCATTCAGATAATTATCAATATTTCTCAAATGGTACTCTTACTTTGTTTGGAAAATCTTTCGAACGTCCTCATTCGCTACCCTCGAAGGGCTAGGCGCAGAAACTTAAGTTTCCGGAGTTCGGAAGAAAATGCAGGCGAATTTCTGAGGTGCTATTTCTCGATCCAAAATACTCAAGCGTGTGTAGGCTGGTGAATAACACCGCGGCACCACTTTAATATTTGAGGTTGGAAGCCTTTAGTCAAAAGTCGCCCGTTTGCAGGTGGTTAACACCGCGTCAGCAACTTTGTACAACTCCGATTTGTGTGGCAAATCGCACGGTTTTTATACCCAAAAATCCGAAAGAAAGGTTCACTGAAGCGTGCTCGAATCGCGAGCCATTTTTATCTATTAGTTTGAGATTGATAGATAAAAAGGCGCCATAGACTCGGCGTATTCTTTGTCGATCCCATGACGCAAGACCAAATATTATCTAGCCCGATGTCCAAGAGCTTATCTATCTCAAATCTTATCATTTGCGCTGGATTAATATTATTCCCAATAAATATCATTACCTAGTATCCTATTTATTTCCTATCATTACCAATTACTAGTTATAAAATATTATTTCTGTTAAGGTGGGTCGAAGTACCCCGCTCTTCACAAAATTTAAAAATTCAAGATTCACGGTTCATTATCGATTTTCAATTTAAAAAAATTTAAAATTCATCAAAAATTAGAAATTCAAAAAATAAATTTTGAAGGTTTCAAAATCCTAAAAATTCAAAGGTTTTCTTTTTCGAAAATTTCATCGTTTCAAGAATTTTACAAGTTTTTATTCTACATTTGAAATTTACGTTTCATATTACAATTCTAAATTCAATACACAATTCAAAATTTGAAAAATTTCAATTTAAAATGAATCAATGATGAAAAATTAGAGACAATTATAAATTTATCAAAAATCTTTTATTCTTTTCTATCCTTGTAATTTTCCTTTATTTGAATATATGATATTCTATTGTTAAAAGAAATCTGTTGTTTTATTGAGTTTGAATTATCTCTTTTCAGCAGCAATTTATGAAAAAAAAGTTTAATTGAAAAAAATCGAATTCGAAAGTTTCAAAAATCCAAAAAAATTCCAAGGTTTTAGATTTTCATGAATTTTATTATATTAAAAATCTTTTAAAATTTAAAAATCGTTGACAATTATTTACATGTTCAATGTACTCGAGATTAAAAATTGGAAATATCTGGAAACTTTAAAAATTTTTGAATTTGCGAAAATTTTTCAAACTTTTTGGGAATGTTAGATATTTCAAAATTTTCTACTTTTTCATAATTCAAGTTTCAAAAAATTGAAAACTTTACAAGAATTTCAGAAAAATTTTATAATTTCCTAAAGTTTCAAAATCCTGTAAGTTGTCCGAATTTCTTACCATTTTCGGGTATGGAATTTAAAAATTTTTGAAATGTAAAAACTAAGCTTTCAAATTCCTTAAAACTGTACTATCTCCAACATTTTTTAAAGTTTCCAAGTTGTCAGAAACGTGTAATGTTTTTGATGTTCTTAAATTCCAAAATTATCCACATTTTTTACATTCTGGAATTTTACAAAATCTGAAAAATAGAAATCAATGAAGATGAAAAATGTGATTCGTCAGTAATGTGGCTAGGGGTAATTTATAAAATGCATATTGGTGAAATTCTTTCATTATTATATTTCATTTCAAGCGAATTATCTTACGGTTTTTTTTGCGCAAAACACCCGTAAAAGGTACCGTAAATTACAGGCTCACTTACGGGTTCTGAAAAGCGGTAGGATAACGTATACTATTTCTTTACATATTTTGTTGTTTGAATTTTCCTATTTCAAAGTCCATAAAATGCTTGTGAATAAAGTATAGAATTTTTTATATTTATTTAATGGAAAAATCTGTAATTTTATACTTGAATGATCCTTTATGGCAAAAGAAAAAGCACGGAACTTAATATCCTGGTTTCGGTTATTTTCCATGTCTGATTTCAAATGATTTTTTTCTGAATGCGATTTTTTTTATAAAAACCCTATTCAAAAATAACAAGATGTTGAAAAACCGAAAGAAGGATTATTGAAAATAATTTGTATAAGCAATAATTTTGTAGTGATCTAATCAAATGATAAGCAAGAAATTTTTTTTAAGTTACTAGTGCAAAAATAAGTTTGCTTGATGTGCTGAATAGTTTATTATTGCTTAAGTGGAGAACGTTGATTTTAGTTAAGATTAGAGTTGCAACGCGCGCTTTACCGTACTTTTTTCGATTCTAACTAAAAATAGTAGAATCAGATAAACTTTGTTTTGTTTAGCACGCGATCGCATTTCTGTCCCTCGAAAAAAAATTTTTTGCAAGACCTAAATACGTAGGCAGAAGAGGTTTTGAAGGTTCGAATCCCTCCTGAAATATTATTAAATTAATTATTACTTTATGTGAAAATACAAAAACTTATGACAGTAAATAGGAAATTATAAATTAAAAAAAATAATGCATAAAAATAACGAAATTGAATAATGAAATGAGTAAAAATTAGATAGAGAACATATTGGTTTCTTGTAAGTTCTCAAATGTTAAACGATATTCAGAAATCTTAATTTTACTAACTTAAAAATAACAATAATCATAGTTTTAGAAAAAATTTTTCTAAAACAGGATTCTAACTGTAAATTTTTGGGTAGGATAATGTAGAAAATGAAATTTGAAAAGTTGTTTCAACCTAGTGATTATTTATATTAAAATAAAACTAGAATCTAAGAAAATGTTAAAAATACCAGAAAATTATTTGGAGCATACAAACTCTGAAGAAATAATAAAATTAATAGAATTTAATAAAAGAACTGTTTTTTAAAAAATCTTAACAAATACCTACGATTTAAAAAACTTCGAATTCTTGAGCATCAAAGTTTAAAAAGCGTATATAGCAATGCAATGAAATATTAGTAATCTTTAAAGATACTATAAAACGATACAATATTTTATGAATAAAAAAAAATAAATAAATAAAAGAAATTTATAATATACTTGAAATATATGTAGATAATTTTTTCAAAAATTGACAACATTTTGAATCCTTGAACATATAAGTATAGAAAATATCGAAAAATTCTTCGAATTACATATAAATATTAAACAAATACGAAAAGAAAACACTATATACATATGTAGAAAAGATTCTGTTTTTTAAAAAGCTATTTTAAATAATCAAAATCGTTGAAATTCGCAATAATGTATAGCATTGAATTCTACATAAAAGTTGAAAAAAGTACTACAAAATTTATTAAAAAAAATATATAAAACGAAAATTCTTAAAATCTGTACAAATATGGTTATTTTAAAAATTAGATTCCTAAATCATCAAATTTCTTACAAATGTAAATAAATACATAATAATATCAAAAAACTTTTCAAGTTAAATAAATACTGAAGAATCACAAAAAATATGAAAAGTATTATAAAAAAGAAACCTAAACCTCGTGGACTTTAAAATCACAAAAATTAAATTTCATTATGATAACTCAGTATAGGAAAACTGCGATGCTGCACTCAAAAATTGTATCTGAAGTGTATGAAACCCTGAAATTCGAAAAGTTGAAACTTCGTATTCTCGTTACCAGATCTTTAAAGATTATAAATCATAAAATCCCGAAAGAATGTATATTTATTCACAATTTGCTAGTAATCGGATATTTGGACGTGAATTACTAGCGAACTGTGAATAAAATATCGTACAGTGAGTTTTGGAAATTGCCTATTTTGACGAAACGATTACAGCCCTTGGCTTCGCCTCGGGCTGCAAACTTCCGTTTTGTCGAAACCGACATTTCCAAAACTCGCAGTAATATACTATTTTTTGGAAAACCCATCCCTGAAATTTTCATTTCGAAATTTAGTCTTCATCAAATTTCTAAGTATCTTAAATATAATATTTGAGATTTATTAGCATTTATAAATCACGCTCAAAATTCATCATCTGCACTGATCTGCACTAAAGTCCCTGTAAATGAAAGTCTGGACACGACGTGTCTATCTTGGGATTGGTTGATTTGAAAATCCGCCATTTTCCGCTCGTTCCAATGAGAGCGAGAAAGACACAAAACCCATTAGACTAATACGAATGACGTCAGCAGCCGCCATTTTCCGCTCGAAAAGTAAAAGATAGATAGTTCTCACTCCGACTCACACGCTTATATGGACGTGTCCAGACTTTCATTTACAGGGACTTTAATCTGCCCTAGAAAGTACAAGATCCAGATCCAGTATTTAGAATCAAAGATCAAGAATTTAATGTTTAAATTGTTCAGGGTTTCTAAATCTAGAGTTCAAGATTCGTGATTCAGAGGTTCATAAGGCTTGAAAAGTCAGAATCAAGGATTTGAAACCCATCGTCTAAGATATTTAGGATCAAGGTGTCCGATATTATTAAGATTTCGTATCCAGAATTAAAAGGAGAACATATTTTGTATGTAGAATTTGAGACATACGAGGTTTGTTCAAAAAGTATCGCGAATTTCATGTTTTTTCAAGAATTATTTATTTATTCATGAATATCTATTTTGTCCCCTTCAAAGTA
>JAPYZL010077667.1:0-18504 GCA_030522825.1 Platygaster orseoliae
AAAATTACTATATTTTTTGGGAAAAAGTGACGAAATTTCACCATTGTCCAGCGATTCCTGAATCTTTGGTAATTTTTGCCATAAAATTTTTTCCGTGTACCAATTATTTTACAAATTACCATTCATAAAAATAATGTTTTTCACAATTTACAATATTGATCAAAATTTTTCAAGATTCTACACATTTATAGGAAATCATAAATTATTGACAATTTTCAAAATTTTCCATAATATTTATTAAATTGAATTTTCTTTTGAACCTTCAATTTTTCTAAGTTTTGAAGACTTGTTGATTTTTATTGAAATCTCTAAAGTTATCGATGATTTTTGTACAGAAAAACATTTTTTGATTTTTTGAAAATTCAAAGACTTCAACTCAGTTTTTTTAGTTGAACGTTATTTTTAAAAATTTTCACATATTACGAAATGGATCGACATTTTTCTCGATTTTACAAATTTATAGGAAATTGTAAAATAATTGACAACCTTCAAAATTTTTAATAATCATTATTGAATTAAACTTTCTTTGGAAACTTCAGTTTATTATAGCAATAATATATGAAAATAAAAATAATATTGCAAATTTTCGTGGAATAGAGTAATTTTCCAATATTCATAGTACAAATTACCAGATTTTTTAATTTTACCAAATTACAAATTATTTTACAAATTACCACCCATAAAAATAACGACAATGCCCGAATTTTTTCTTGTGGCTTCTATCACGAGTTTTTGATTAGACGCATATTTTTTTCTCGAATGACTCAATTCATTTGCATGACTCACTCATCATTTCCGCCATGCATATGAATTCTATTTCTGCGCTCACGTTGAATCATGAGCCTCTCGTTGTTCTTCGCCTTCGGAAATCGGGAGGAAACGCGTGATTTCCGAAGGATCTCCCTTTCCTCAGATAATCGCGCTCGGGATTTATGGCAGACGTTTAAATCGCGATCCCCTGGGGTTATCGGACTTCAATGATAATGATATTTAATCGCGAGAAATCCTCGTATGCGCGGCCATTCCGCAAGATCCGATCTTTGTACGCGAGCCGGAAAACGAAAAAATCGACACCTCTTTAATTCGACGCGTCGATAAATGTTTATTGCCCAAGTCAATTATGTCATTCGGGTATTGAAGCTCGGATTGCGAAAATCCGCGGGATTTTCATGTATGAGCCGAAATTCGAATTCAATGACGTTTTTTTAATTCAAAGTCATGATATTGTTTATCTATGTTATATCGAGATGCAATTTTGACGAAAGTGTACATTTTCAAGGTAGTTTTGGGGTATAAAAGTGTTATTGCAATAGTTCTCAAAATAAATTTTATCGTTAATCATTCATCACGTAAAAAATGAATTTAAACAAATTCTCAAAAGTCTAACGTGAAATATTAAAAAAAAAGTATTACCAAATTTGCGTATTTTAGATGTCAGACTGTCAGATTCTTTTGAATTGCAAAAAAAAAAAAATCGCATACGACCTTTTTACTTCTCGAATATTTATGCTTTCATTCTATACTGTATTATTTACTGACACTTTTTCTGTATTATTAAAAATAAAAAAAAATATATAAATGTCGTAAAAATATATATAAATGTCGTTTTTATAATATTGTTATAGAATATATAAAAAAAATTTTCAAACGTCTAACGTGAAATATTAAAAGAAAAAAAACAACAAATTTGAGCATTTTCGATGTCAGACTGTCAGATTATTTTGAATTATTGTAAAAAAAATAATAATAATAATCGCATGCGACTTTTTCACTTCCTGAATATTTATGCTTTCATTCTATACTGTATTATTTACTGAGACTCATTCTGTATTCCTGAAAATTGGAAAAAAAAATTAAAAACTTGTCCTTTTTAGAATATTGTTATAGAATATATAAAAAATATTTCAATGTACTTCCGAGGAAATATCTGCAGTTATTTCATCGTGCTGTATAAAAAAAAATTTTATTTTTTAATTTTCTATTATTCAAAATTAAATGTGTAAATATAAAAAAGTATTAAAATTAATACATATAAAATAATTAGGTACACTATGCCCAGTAAATTATATGTTGCCCAAAAATATTATAAAGCCAAATTCTACCAATTTTGGGAATTATTGTTTACATATAACATGTTTGTGATATGTTTATGAATAAAATGTTTACAATAGTATAAGCAAGTAAGAAAAAAAACGTGCTAAATGTAAAACTTTACGAAAATTTTTTTAATTAATGTAAAAAAATGAAAACAAGGAAAAAAACTTACAAATTGTAGTTCTAGAAAATTTTCGTAATTTTTAACAATTTACGAAATGTGTGGACATTTTCTAAAACTCCAAATTTTAATGATACTTCTATACAATTATATACCATCTTTGTGCGAGGATCAATTTTTGATTTCAAAAAACTTTATAATAATATGAAAATCAAATACCAAAAAATACCACGCAAAAATCAATCAATTATTATTTTCTTTTTTAACCGAACCATTAAAATTTTTAACAAATAATATTTCTCAAAGTTATATTATATTCTAGATTACATATTTAAAAAATTTAAAAAATTTTGGACCGTATCCGTATGATGAAACATTTTTTGATTTTTAAAAATGTAGTTTATTACACGATTTGTATAGTTTTTCGGAATTCAAAAATTTTTCACGATGTACAAAGTTTATTAACATTATCTGAAATTCGAAAAATTATTCGAATTTCACAGAATTTATGACAATCTGAAGAATTATCCCGATGCTTTTTTATTTTATTTATATTACTATTTATTATTTTATTATTTTATAATTTTATATTGCTTATAATTTTATTTTTTATTATTTATTATTTTATTATTATTTATTTATTATATTTATATATTATTTTTTTATATATGTATTTATATTGTTATAATATTTATATATTTATTTATATTTATATTATTTTATTTATATTTATTTTAAGAATAATAATCAACAAAAATTCATTAAAATTTGTGTATAATAATTTTACGTAATTTTTCAACACTTCCAAGTTTTTGAAATTTTTTTATAAAATTAAAAAAATCATAAACTATTCCGAAAAATACGATAATGATCACAATATACAAAACTTATGAACAACCTCTGTAATTCTTCGAATTACTTATAAAATTATCGACTAATTAAAAAATTTTCAGTTTTTCAATTTTTTTAAAATTTAGAAATTTTGAATATAATACAAATTTTTCAAAGATTGAAGTTAGACTAAAATAATGTGAAATTTGGATATGAAATTGGATGGACATAAAAATCTTTTGTCATTTTGTTTGGACATTGTGGTCTACCATATAAAATTCTTCAGCTTACCTTCACAAACTGAAAAAATCTATTGTGATTGATCTCACAAACCTAACCTAAAAGAATTTAGAAAAAATATCTTTTCTTCAAAAGACGTCCAATTATTTTAAATTTATAAGCATCTTACTTCCAAAACTGCCGTTTTTTTTTTCATTCGTATTTAAGGCAATAAATTATAGTTTTCAAAGTCAAGGGAATAATTTTTGCAATCGAAACCATAAAAAACGATTTTCTTCACGATAACTTACTTTTTTGGTTCCGTAATGATGTATGATAATTCAAGAAAGTCTCCAACAGCGGCGGCAACAACCCAAGAAATTCCATGCTACCTGTTTTTTTTTCTAACTCTTAAGATGAAACGATACAATTCGTCATTAGAATCCTATTTTAACACAATTCCCATCCCACAAATAAAAGTTTTTTTGCGCCATCACTTCTAAATCAGTCTCAAACCTCAAGGAAACAATTAAAGAAAAAAAGTGAATTGGCTGATTTCAAGGAGGCTTATTTGAGTTTGACGTAAAGAACCTGAACAAGGAATTTCGCAAAAACTAAGAGTTGACGTACAATCAGGAACTTGTTGATTTGAGTCATCAAAAAGTGATGGCACTTAAAAGGTCTTTTGTCCGGACGAAAATAGCGCGCGATGTGCATTGCAAAAACGTCGCATTCAAAGTCCAAAGTGTGATGTGAATGGTCGCACAGAAGATAGAGTTAAAGAAGGTCAGTTATATCAGCTCTTCGCGATTCGGGCGTTCGCCGCGAAATCGTTTTTAGCGCCGCAAAAACTGACCGCGAACGCGGTTTTACGATTCGCAAATCGTGAATTACGGCCGCGAGACCACCGACTCACTACATTGAATCTTGTATTCTTCAAGAATCGCGGTTTTAACGAACAGCCGTGAGGTATTTTTGATCGTAAAAATTTTTTCCGAGGCTCTAACAGAGCGAAATTATGGTTTATAGAGTAGATTGAGTGATTGGGAGCATTAAATTTGAGGAATATGTCGGAAATGGTAGAAGTTGAACAAGAAATTCAGAATTTGTGTCAGGTGGTGACATTTTGGTGACAATTGGTGACATTTAGTGACAAATTTGTCAAAATAGTACACTGTTAAAAATGTCATTAATTTCAATAAACATTCATGTATGGTATTCATATGAAAAATAATGAACACGTGTATTAAACTCAGATTAATTATAACTTATATATTAATTTAAATTAAAGTATATTAAAATCTGTCATAATATATAAAAATTAATAGACTTCTATATAGTATATTGTATATTATATATTGTATATTGAATATTGTACAAAAAATTCAATGAACTAGTCAATTAAAACTCAAGAGCGTTTATTATTCTTCATCAACTTTGCATATTGGTTTTCAAATACGTTTATGTAAAAAACTTCCAAGACGAGTTTATTTAAATTAATACAAAAATTTCTTACAGTGTATGGAATTTTGAAGCTTTACTCCGTAAAACTTTAAAATCTGTCAAAACGGTTAAAAAATTGATGACTATCATTGCTTTTAAATGCATTCAGTAAAAATAATGAAAATAATATCAAAATTATATCATAGATATTCTTCTGTTTATTAATCATATCAGGAGTGTAGGGAAAGGGAGTTTTTAGGGGTTCAAAGCCCTCCTGAAATTTCACTAATATTAATAACTGTTTCTTGTAAAAAAGAAAAAAGTTATGATAATTAATAATATATAAACAAATTTAAAATAATAAAGCATGAAAAAAAATTATGACCAAAAATAAATAGAAATTATCAAAAATGTTGAACGATATCCAGAATTCTGAACTTTACTATCTCAAGAATAGCTATAATCCTAGGTTCAGAAAAAATTATTCTTGAACAAAATTATAATTTTGAATCTCGTATGGCTAGAATAACGTAGAATAAATGAATTTAGAGAATTGTTTCTACTCAGCGATTAATAAAGAGAAAAAGAAGAGTTGCTAAATGGAATGTAAAAAATTTAAGAAATTTCGAACTCTGGCAAATTCTGCAAATATACAGAGAAATTCAAAACAATTTCAGAAAATTTTCGAATCATACAAATACTGGAAAAATACTGATAAGTGTAAAAGTAATAGAATTCAATGAAATTATTATTTAATTAACGATCCGAACGAATATTAAAGATTCACGAAACTTTGAATTCTAAAGCATTAAATTGTGAATAACATAAATAGAGATTTATAAAATTTAGAAATTGTATTTATTCATAAAACTACGTAGACACAAAAAAACATAAAATACTACAAGTCTATCGAAACTTAAATTCTAGAACATCAAATCCTAGAAGTCTGATCTAGAAAAATAAAAGAAATATATAAAAATACTGTAAAATTCTTCAATATTTCATAAATACTTAACCAAAAATGCATGAAATTTTATAAATTAATTGATTTGGAAAAATTGTAGCTCTTGAATTTATGAAACTTTTGATTCTAGAGCATATAATTCTGTAAACTTATACAGAAAACCATATATAAATACTAAGTAATTTTTGAATTGTATACCCCCCCAAAAAAAAGATAAGAAAAATAATACTGAAAATATATATTGAAAATTTACTATTTTCTGAAAAATTAATTAATATAATTTTAATCATTGATTTTTTCAATACTATAGTATAAAATTCAATTAATTTCAAACTTTTGAATTTATAAAACTTTCGATTCGAGAGTATAATATATTATTATGTATAATATATTATATAATTCTATAAATTTATACAGATAACCATATACATATAAATACTACGTAATTTTTTGAATTGTATAAACAAAAAACAAAAAAAGAAAAATAATATTGAAAATATATATTGAAAATGTAGTACTTTTGTACTACATTTTCATTGTAATGTACTTTTTCCTGAAAATTGATTAATATAATTATAATCATTGACGTTATCAATACTATGGTATAAAATTCAATTGATTTTAAACTCTTGAATTTATGAAACTTTCAATTCTAGAGTATATATTTCTATAAATTTATACAGAAAACCATAAATAAATACTAGACAATTTTTTGAACTGTAAAACAAAAAAAAACAATGCTGAAAATATATATACAAGGTGTCCCAAGTAAAGCGTGACAGCCGAAAACCATAGATTACTTATGAAAATCTATGACTTTTTTTCCTTTGCCATTTTTTAAAAAACTCACAATTAAAAAGGTATTTAACCCAAAAATTTTAACGGTAAATACTCTCTATCGACAAGTAGAGGTCATATTCACGGACTAAACTTTTTCCTAATTTTCTTCATATTTTTTTGAGTAAAAAAATCTTTTGCCACTTTTTACAAAACTCAAAATCAAAAAAGATATTCAAGTTGAAACCTCTAACCAATTAGATATCTCAGATTTTAAACTTGAATATCTTTTTTGATTTTGAGTTTTTTAAAAAGTGACAAAGTACTTTTTTACTCAGAAAAAAATTTAGAAAATTTAAGAAAAGTTTGGTCCGTGAATTTGACCCCCACTTGTCGATAGTGGGTATTTATTATACAAATTTTTGGCTGAAATAACTTTTTAAATTTTGAGTTTTTTTCAAAATGGCAAAGGAAAAACGTCTTAGATTTTCATAGGGAATCTATGGTTTTCGACTGCCACACTTTACTTGGGACACCCTGTATAAAATGTACTATTTTCTGAAAAATTGATTAATATAGTTATAATCTATGACGTTTTCAATACTATAGTATAAAATTCAATAAATCCATAAAGCGATCTATAGAAATACTAGAAATTTATAAAAATACTAGGAAGTACAACACAATTAAATAAATAACATACAAAATTATGAAAATTCTGAAAATTCATGAATTATTTCTAATCTATGTAGTTTTAATTTACTCCAAAGTCTGAAAAATAATAAATCTTCAAACGATGTTACTTTAAGGTAGATGAATATACTAAAAAATAAATATGACAAGCATAAAAATTATTATTAAAAAATATCTAAATCTCGGTGAATTGAAAACCACAAGAATCGAATTCCATTATATTAAATATGGGTATCTATATGAAAAATTATTGATTTTGGATTACAAAAGTTGTATAAATTTGAAAACGATTAAAACTGATAAAATCCTGAAAGAAATGTATAATTTTTTCAAAAAAATTCGAAATAAAAAATCTGTAAAAAAAATCGTGAAATAAAAAAATGTTTTCAACTAATAAGAATTTCGAAAACCTCGATTTCGACAAAATCACATATTTTCCTACCGAATGCAATTCGACCAAAGTGAAAATTTCTAATTTCAGTTCTTTCATTATTACATTTTCTACGCATTTCCAGTGCTGAAAGTCTTCAAGAAATACTAATATTTCCAACGTTTGCGACATTTCATTTCGTAGACGTGGAGTAATTGTCAAATAATGAATTCAGCTTTCACTAACAGCTGCTAAAACACACTTTGGATGTTCGCAAGCAATTTTGAAGTGTGATATTATTCAGCTCCCAAAGAAATACCAGAGCAATCGATGTAAAGGTACACAAGAGCGATAAAAATATACGTGGAAAGCGAAAAGAATTTTTTTT
This sequence comes from Platygaster orseoliae, assembly GCA_030522825.1. NCBI lineage: Eukaryota > Metazoa > Arthropoda > Insecta > Hymenoptera > Platygastridae > Platygaster > Platygaster orseoliae. The sequence continues at coordinate 7,901 of JAPYZL010077667.1, forward strand.
TCTTTCATCGAAACCCCGAGCTTTTCTTCTCACTTTTTCATTCTCAATCTGTTCCCTCTAGCAACACCTGAACTAGCTCATTTCTATTGTCCACACCAGTGTTCAAACTTTCATGGAACTCGGAAAAAAAAACAAACAAAAACTGAGTCCCTAGCACTTGTAAAAAATGTGACTATCATTTCCGAAAATATTTCGTGGAACTCATTTATTTTTTAATTGTAATTACAATTTTTTTTTATCACTTAATCAGTTTTTTTCGTATGCGCGAAATAATGATCACGTATCTATTGATAACCGTCTTGTGTAAAGTTCAAGGAACTTTGGATCCGAAAATAAATTTAGCAAGCTGTTAGCGAATTCTAGATCACTTGATAAGATACCAATTCATTCTATGAGGTGTTATCGCGATTTACGACCAAAAAAGAAACGAAGAAAAATTTCTAATCATCGTAAAATTTTTTTCTTGCAAAAGAGCGTTTCGTAATCTTCGGTAATCGGTCTGCCATGGTTTCGGTCATGAAAATGTAGGGTGTTGGGCACCCTGGCAATTCAACTTTCGGGCCCCTTTGTTCTAACGAGCATTTTTGGGAAAATGGCCGAAAAATGTTCTTTTTTCTTGCGGACATGAGAAAACGATCCCCGGATCCATTTACCAGTTTCGGTTTCGGGGCCGGGCCTCGTAAATCAGCGGGGCCCGGGCCCCCAAGCGTTCTAAGAAAAGACATGAATTATGTAGGAAAGCGTATTTCCGAAGGGCAATTTTTATTCTGGCATTCGTGAAAAAGGGAAAATTTCTCCTGTTTATTTTCATTCAAATGAGGTTTTTTCAAATTTTTATAAATAAATATTTTGTAACTGATTAGAAAAATCGAATCATAGTTTAATTTTCATAGACAGTGAATAAAATGTATGAAAAATAATAAATAAATAATATAGCTATATTTCAGCCATTATTACGAAACGAAACTGAAAACAGTTGGCAAAAAGTAATTTAAATTCCTTGTTACGTAACAGGATCGCACTTCGACGTGAAATCAACGTGAAATGGTGAAAGCCACGGAGATATTAAGAAAGTGAGAGCGAAATCTTGGAGAGTGAAATGGCTGTTGTTCTGCATCGCAACAGGTACATAAATACATACACTTTTTCACGTGACAATTTCATTTTACAAAACTGAATTTTGAATAATTGAAACATTTTCTGAAATTATGGAACTGGAAACTGGAAATGTGAAAAATTTTTGGAAATACTGATTTACTAACTTTATTCGAACGAAATAGTACCACAGAAGGGTTATAAATATTGGGAACCTTTCCGACCCCTCGGTATGTGGGACTTAATACGGTCAAAAAGTGGGCCCCAAAATCCATGGGTCCAAGACCCATCTTGGGTTTCATTGCCTTGGCCTTTAATTCACGATTCCCGGAACGATTATTCGATCTATCTCTGATTAGCAAATCATCCATTCAACTACTAGCAGTGTCGAAAGAAAGCTTTTTTGTCGGACCCACGCAATTTCGTAATGTTACATAATTTCTAAACAAGTTTTTTTTTTGGAATAATCGCGAACTTGTTGACAAAAACAAAAAAATTGCATTCTTGACTGAAACTTAGTAATTTTTTTGAATTCGTGATTACAATATTATCTGATGGAATGTTTTGGGAAGTTTTACAAATTCTTTTTCTGAAATTTTCGCGAAAGTGAGCCATTACATCTTCGTTTCTTGCTCCGAAAGCAAATAGGAACTTTACATGGAATTCTACTGTAATAGTGAGTATCTTTCCAGAAAATTCTGCGAAAGTGCTTTTGTGAAATCACCATCCGTCATTGCCTGGGAAACGACAATTTTCGACGCAAAAAATTGATCTGAAATGGTCAACTTTCGGAAGAACTCCGGAAAAACTATTTTTTTTTTTAATAACATTTTTACTATCAAATAGAAATACGATATGATGCATGTTTCGAAAAAATATTTTAATAAACGCAACCTACAAAATTCATGAACATTTACGGAAATTTGACAAAATTTTTCCATTTTCTTAGATATATTACTGAAGACCAGAACAATTTTTATTGTTTTTTGATTTTTCGAAAATTTCAAAAATAGTACAAACCATGCGAATTCCAAACATATTTTAAATAAATTTTGAATACTGTTAGAGTGAATCAGATTTTAGTTCAAAAATGAAATAACAATAACGTTTGCATATTTTATAAAATATGATAACGAGCATAATTTACAAAGGTTTAAAAAACTTATAAAATTCCGTATATTCTTCAAATTTCATTAGTTCATTATTTATTATTATTTCATTAGTTTCATTATTTCATTAATCCACTTTTACGAAAAATCTAGTAATGGGGGATCGAGATGAAAATAATATAGTAAATTTTACCGTATACAGTATTGTATTTTTCAAAATACTCGTATTGTATTCATTGGCATACAGTAAAACGAAGTAAAAAATACAAAATGTTAAGTATTTTTTACAATACATCAACTTATAATTGCGATGTTTGACATTTTACTATACTGCATGGTGAAAATAAATGTTAATATAACACAGTTTTTGTAGTTTAACGAAATTTTGAAAAGTTTTCACAATTTTACGGTATTGATCAAAAGTTTTCAAGATTCTACACATTTATAGGAAATTGTAAAATTATTGACAATTTTCAAAAATTTTCATAACATTCATTATATTGCATTTTTTTTGGAACCTTCAATTTTTCCAAGTTTTGAAAACTTGTTGATTTTTATTGAAATCTCTAAATTTTTTTACAGAAAATTTTTTTTTTTGATTTTTTGAAAATTCAAAGACTTCAACACAGTATTTTTAGTAGTTAAACGAAATTTTGAAAAAGTTTCACAATTTACGAAATTGATCGACATTTTTCTAGATTCTACAAATTTATAGGAAAGTGTAAAATAATTGATAACCTTCAAAATTTTTCATAATATTTAATGAATTACATTTTCTTTGGAACCTTCAGTTTATTATAGCAATAGTATATGAAAATAAAAATAATATTGTAAATTTTTGTGGAATATAGTAATTTTTCCAATATTTATAGTACAAATTACCTGGTTTTTTTCTAAGTGTAGGAGAGCTTGACGAAACTATAAAAATAATGACTTTATCTGAAATTCCCGCGAAAGTGAGCCATTACACCTTCATTTTTTGCTCCGAAAGCAAATACGTAAGAACTTTACATGGAATTCTACTGTAATAGTGAGTATCTTTCGAGAAAACTCTGCGAAAGTGCTTTTGTGAAACCACCATTCGTCATTGCCTGGGAAACAGCCATTTTCGACGCAAAAAATTGACCTAAAATGGTCAACTTTCGGGAAAATTCGGGAAAAACTACTATTTTTTTTAAAATTCGTGTTGTAACTTTCCTATTTCGCTGTCAAATGTTATTTTCGTGATTTCTGAATAATTTTTCAGTTGCTTAAAATACTGTTTCAATATTCACGTGCTTAAATTTAGCGTCTGCACGGTGTCTCACGCAGTTGTTCGTCTTGCTGTCGAGATAACTCAATTTGCATTCGCACTCGCGCGCAAAGAAAGAGAGCTCGTGAACGATTATGACGTCCGAATTCGCGCGATCGCGATTTATCCCGTTTTCCCGAGACTTTTTCCCGCGTCGCATCCTTGCAAACGTGACGCGATCGTTCTTCATCCCGATGTGCTCGCTTTATCGGCTTCGTTGCGCTCATTACATACCTTGAAATGCAATCGAGGAAGCAATTTTTCGCTTCTCTCAGAAATGTATCATCTTTAACGACAGCATTTATTTAATTTGATAGCAAATACGTGTGATTTTGATTATTGTTCCCTTTTTTATACATTTTTATGAAATATTAAACCTCTTATGAAATTGCTGAATTTCACATAAAATTATTTTTATTTAAAAATTTAATCACAATTCAAAAATATTTTAAAATCTTGTCAAAGCTTTTTATTTACAAAACAATGTAAGCAAATAGGGTTTAATTCATGGTTTTATTCAGATTTTTTTTATTTTCTATGTAAAGGGGGGAGGGGGGGTGGTAGGTGAAAGGTCCATTTTTCTAAAGTCGCATCATTAGTGTTCTGCATTTCTATTGCTTTTGATGATTTCTATAACTTTTTTTTGAAGTTTTTGACATCGAAGAACGGTACTTTTATTTTCCCGTTTTGGTTTCCCCTTTTCACTTTTCATTCACTCGAAAATGGGAGAACCGTTTTTCGAGAATGGGGGACATTTTTTTTCCAAAGTATAATAAATTTTACGAGGGTTTTATGATCTCTTTCATCTTGCAACAGGTCTGAAAAGCTGGCGACGATGGCTTTTTTTGGAGGGCTTATGTAAAGAGATTTTTCTAGAGGGTTTTCGTTTCTGGCGTATTGGGTTGGGTAATGTAATATGATATTTTTTTTTTTTTTTTTGTGGGGAACCTTGAATGATCTACGTAACCATTTCTCGGACTTTCTACAATATGGTCTCTATGTTTTTAATGGGCTTTTAAACTTTTTCACTTAATGCTTGAATAATTGCAGTTGGTTTTTAAATGTCAGCTTGGCGAGTGATATATTTCTCCTTGGCTTTTTGGTTTTGACGAAAATTGAGATGGACGTTAAGTACTTCCTTCATACATAAAAAAGATCGTTTTATATTATCGTTTATTTATCAGTACTATTCATTTCAAAAATCTTAAGTTCTGAATTTTTTAATAAATCCGTAAAATAACGTTTATCTGAAAAAATCAACCTCATCTTATCTGCTCTCTAAATCTGAATCAGTCGAATTTTAATTAATTGAATTTGTCAGTGATGATTTGACTGAAATATCTGTTTTCTCGCCATATTGACAGATTCGTCAATAAAAACGTCGCTGATTGAATCTGTTGCAAATCAATCGAAATTCTACAGCACTATAAACAAACGTTACGAGAACAAGACTGACAGCATTTGTTGAAATATATTTCTTTGATATTACTGATTAACTTATTGTATAATAAATAATTATGCCATTTATTCTGGAATTTATAAACATACGTTTGTAAAATTTGGTATAAATGAACAGACAAAAAATGAAACAATAAATGAAAAATCGAGAATTCGCTAAATAAAAAAAAACAAATCAAAATTTTTTGAAATGAAAACTTTATTATAAAATAACTAATAACGAAATTATAAAAAAGTGATTGTATTTTTTTTATTCAACGATATCTTGTTTAAAACGAGTAATGATTGAAATTTCAATGAAATTTTATACCCTAGTAACTGTGATTTTCATAAAAATCTTTATAAAAAAACTCTGTTTTTTATTAACTGATTTTATAAAAACATTATAAAAAAATGTCAGTTTTATAACACTTTTTTAAAATTGTTAATAAAGTATAAGAAAAATTATATACGAAATAATATAAAAATAAATAATAAATAATAAAAATAAATAATAATTAGAATAAATAGTAATTAAAATGAAAATAATATAAAAAATAATATAAAGTGTAACAAAACTTTATGAACTTTGTTTTATGACAATACAATTTTTTATAAAACTGTTTTTATAAAAATCGAAATTTTTTATAAGATTTTTTATAAAAATCAAAATTTTTTATAAGACTGTTTTTATAAAAATCGAAATTTTCATAAAGTTTTTATAAAATAGATTTACAAAAACAGATTTTTGTATAAAGATGTGGCGATTTTTTTATAAAAATCACAGTTACTAGGGTAGTATCAATATTTTTTTAAATTTGTATATATATATAATTATCATGAATAATTTAGCAAGTAATTCATGAATTCATGAATTTATTCAGTAATTTATTCAACAACAAATTAAAAAATTATCATATATTCTTTGATTGTTTTTTATTTTCTTACAAATGAATTATATTTACTTAAACTCTTTATATATCTTCCATTTTTGAATTCACTAATTATTTCATCATTTAGTAGCTTCGTAATTCATGTGTCGATTAGAGAAATTTTTTAAATAAACTCTCATTTTTCGTTGAATATTGAAAAAATATCGTAAATTAAAAATTTCCGAAAATGTTTTGACTATAAATATTTAGATGATTAAGCTATTTGAAAATAAATAAATTAGTATTATAGAAAAATAAAAACTATTCTCAAATCAGTAAATCCGAAATGCCCGAAATGATAAAAATTTGTATCGTGTACGGACAAAAAGGAATTTTATTGACAAGATAGAAAGTTTTACTGATTTCATAAATTTGAGTATCTTTTTCTGAAATGTTATTACAAATTTTCAAAATCAATTATAATCCATAATTCTAACGAATACGATCAACTTTCTTTTCTTAATATTTTGATGCAGTGATTTTCGATTTAAAAGTAACAGCTTTATTTTTCAAAGATAACAGATTTCATCTACACTGTTAAAAATGTCATTAATTTCAATGAACTGAACAACCGTATTTACATTAAAAATAATAAACACGTGTATTGAGCTCAGACTAATTAATTTATCTATTAATTTCAATTAACGCTTATTAAAATCTGTCAGTAGTATATCAAAATTAATCGACTTGTATATTGGTTTTCAAATGCGTTTATGTAAAAAGCTTCCAAGACAAGGTTATTAAAATATTACAAAAATTTCTAACAGTGTATACACATGACAAAAAATTTAGTCAACTCGTGGTGGTAGAATTCTGTCAAATTTATTTATCAATCTAACTGACTCGATTAGTTAAATTTCACTGATTTGCTGTTGCAGCATTCCTTTAATTGAACCTGTCAGATTTGGCTGAAAATCTGTCATATTTAACAGATTCAGTTTTAGAGAGTTCGAACTCAAACTAAAAAGTTTTTCTTCAAATCTTCCCGAAAATGCAGTCAGATACATATTTTCAAAAGTTTCGCCTATCTGATCCGTGACACACCCAACCTAACCCTTTCGAACGTCACCGAACAATTGCGTAAATGAACTTTTACGTAACTCGCGTAAACAGTTTATGAGAAGAGGCCGTTTTATTGGACGATCGTAATCGGGAACGGAATGATCGCGGTCGGGAAACGTGATGGCTTTTCACGTTTTCGCGATTTCGAATTAATGATCGGTCACGAGCTGCTGCACGCAAACGCAGATATACATTCGTGGAATTTTCCTATCGCCGCGTTATCAACGTGCCGCGTCCTCTCGCGCTATCTCGCTATATATTTCGTTCCATATATACGTATACATTTTTTTTGTAGACATTGCCTGGACCCTTTCGGTGTACATTAATTTTCTCCTGACTCGGCGAAATCGGATGACGAAAATGATAAAGAAATATACGCTCTAAAGATTTCAATGGCGGATACAGAGGATGCTGCGACCGGTGGGTGTGGGGGGGGGGGGGAATCTGAAAAACTTCAAAAATGAAAATAATGTATGTGTATGTGAAATTTTTGATCAGTGAAGTTAGTCATAAGGGGAAATTCAATAATCTGAAATTTTATTCTCTAAAATTCTACGAGTTCAACTCCCCCCCCCCCCCATAGCAAAAACCTCGATCCGCAACTGCTCCAAAAAAATTATAAAGATGAAAACGACGATAATGATATTTTGAAATCATGTGCACGACATAGATTTCACGATGAGTGTTAAATTTTCTTGTTTACAAAAAGTGTTGTAATTTGAACAGTTTCCAACCGATTTTGATAAGCCATCACTTTTTTTACTCTAGATAGAATACACTTTGAGGAGTAATTTTGAATATATAATAATATTTTCTGGCAATTTTTTTATTTGAATTTTTTACAAAATTAAAATAAGAAAGACAATAATTTAATAATATAACAATAGTTATGCAATTATGGGAAAATTCTTTTGAAAAATTATTATTCATTTTCTTATCATTTGAATTCAGTGTCTCTCATTCATAAATTTGTAGATGAAAATTTTTTATCCAATTTACTGCATGGTAAAAGAAATGAAAAATGAAATGAAAACTTTTTTAAATATCAGACTTTAAATTTTTCGGAACTTGAAATTATTTAAATTTAATAATCAAGTGTTAAATAGCATGATTTGATTAGTTTTTTTTACACGCTGCGAGTAGCGTATAAAGATAAATAAATACGTACGGGGTCAGCAACTGACGCATGACTCATTTATGAAAGAAAATGAATGTTATTTATGAACTGAAGATAAAAGTAGATTCATTCGATGAAAATACACTGCGAGTCATGATGTTACATTAACAACAATTTTATCGCCAAGTCGATAAACAGATTATTTAACAAACTGTTACTCTTGTTTTTGGTAGAATAAATTAAAAGTTGGCGAACGATTTCCAAACAGCAGGAATTCCAATATGGTTCATTTTCCTGTGTTGCTGAGTAGGGAAATGAACCTTCTTGCAATTTATTGTCTGTACATTCGGAAAACGTGTCGCAAATTTATACCCTTTTGAGATTAGCGACGATTTGGAATGAGCACGACGAATCTTGTGTATCTGTACACCCCAAACAGTTTATTATCTTGGTGCTGTGCAAAGAAAGAGATGAAAGATAACGAAGATTAACATTTTTACACCAGGGACCAGCGTAAATACGTGCTCTAATCGCAGATAAAGAGCAAACAGAGATTACCAAGTTTCTTTTTTTCTGTTTTTGGGAAAAAAAGGAGGGCCGAATTTCAAAATCCAGGGGCTGTTTACTCGACCAATCTCCAGAAATTAGTGATACTGAGAGACTTGCGAAATGACGTGATTATTTTAAAGTCTCAAGATAAGATGACCACTTGGGCTGATCTAATATAAACATTGTGAAAAAACTTTAGGAAATTTTTTTATTTTTAACTGGAAGTTTTGACTTGATTTTTTGGAAAATTTTCTTGCTCTTACCATGTAAGAACAGTTTGTGTGTTATTGTTACTATTTTATGTTCAACGAATGTGTAGCTCTAGTGATTTTGATTCTTATAAAAACTTTATAAAAGAAAATTTTTCATATAAAATTTTATTTTTTGCAGAAATTCTTATACAAATTTTTTTTATGAATTTTTGTTTTATAAAATATTAATGAAAGAACATGTGGTTGTATAGTAAATAGTAAAAGATAATAATTAATGAATAGTATAATGAAGAATAAAAATTCATATATTTTTAATTATTTATTTATAAAGGTTTCACGGATATTTATGAAGTTTCCTAATTTTTGCGATGAAAAATATTGACAAATTTTTTGAGGACAAGAAAAGTTTGTTTTTTAATTAGGAAAATAAAACAAAATCTAGGAAGTTAGCATTTTTTTTCAATATTTTGATTAATATTTTTTCTTTGGTAAGATTTAAGTAGTTTATTGTTTGTTTTAAAAAGAATTCTATGTTTTTCAAGTTAGAAATTTTCTTGAAGTTTGTCGATTTTTAAAAAGGTCTCCAAATTATTGAGTAATTGGGTACTTTTTTTGTTTTCTATGGATTTTTGTGATAAAATTAGTTGAATATTCAAGTTATCAAAGAGATCTTGAGTTTAAAACATTTTATTATAAAGGTTTGACGGATATTTTTATGAATTTTCTTAATAATTGCGATGAAAAATATTGAATAATTGTTTGGAAGACATAAGAAAAGTTGATTTTTTAATTAAGAAAATTCAAAAAGTCTAGGAAGTCAGCATTTTTTTTCAATATCTGATTATTATTGCATCTTTGTAAGATTTAAGTAGTCTATTGTTTGTTTTAAAAAAAATTCAACTTTTTTGAAGTTTGAAATTTTCTTGAAATTCGTCGAATTTTCAAAAAGGTCTTCGAATTATTGAGTAACTAGATATTATTTTAGTTTGCAATGGATTTTTGTTATAAAATCGGTTGAATATTCAAGTCGTCAAAGAGACTTGCAGTTTAGAAAATTTTATTATAAAGTTTTGACGGATAATTTTATGAAGTTTCGTAATAATTAGAATGAAAAACATAGAAAAATTTTTTAGAGGACAAAAAAAGTTGGTTTTTCAATTTAGAAAATTAAAAAAAAATCTAGGAAGTTGGCGTTTTTTTTTAAATCTAAATAATATATTATCTTTCGAATGATTTAAGTAGTCCGTTGTTTGTTTTAAAAAGAATTCTACGTTTTTGAAGTTTGAAATTTTCTTGAAATTTGTTGAATTTTTAAAGGGTCTTGAAATTATTGAGTAATTATGTATTATCTTAGTTTGCTATGGTTTTTGTGATAAAATTTGTTGAATATTCAAGTTATCAAAGAGACTTACAATTTAAAAAATGTTATTATAATAAATTATATTTAGTAAAATTTTATTTTTATAAAGTTTCTTAAAAATCACAATGAAAAATATCAAAAAATAAGTATCGAGATTTTTTTTGGAGGATTAGAAAATGGAAAAGGCTACTTTTCCACACGCTCAAGCAATACAAAACTTGCATTTCTACATAATGTTGAATAAAGTATCATTTTTGATTAGCGTGGAACAGTTTTTTTAAGCTTATCTGATTGCAACGCTCGCCTTCGACTCGCATTGGAACTCTCAGATTCATTAAAAAGAACTTTTTTCCCATGCATCCGTAAAAAAGGCCACTTTATTTCTATGGAATGCGGGAACAAAAGCCCCTTTTTGGGGTACTCGGAAATCAGCGGGAAAT
>JAPYZL010077672.1:0-14365 GCA_030522825.1 Platygaster orseoliae
GGGATAAAAACCACGAACCAAACTTTACCCAAATTTTCTTCATATTTTTCTGAGTAAAAAAGTCCTTTGCCACTTTTCGCAAAACTCAAAATCAAAAAAGATATTCCAGTTAGAAGTTTCGACCAATCAGATTTCTCAGATTTCAAACTCGAATGTCTTTTTAGATTTTAAGTTTTTTAAAAAGCGGCAAAGGACTTTTCGACTCATAAAAATATGCAGAGACTTTGGGTAAAGTTTGGTTCGTGGTTTTTATCCCCACTTCTCGAAAAAGTGCATTTATTGTTTAATATTTCAAACTTGAATAACTTTTTTGATTTTGAGTTTTGTAAAAAGTGGTAAAGGAAAAATCGCCTAAGAACTTGATAAGGAATATTGGATTTCTTTTTGGCACGGGGATTTTGGTACACCCTGTATACGTCTGTTAGCTAACTGAAAAAAAATTGACGCGTATTTTTTCATTTATTAGTTGATCGAGAACAAAGATTTTAAAAATCTAGAGTGGGGGGTGTGACGTCAAGATCCATATAGATTTCTATCGTCTTCATATGGACGGTGACGTCACATCATTTTTTTAAAACCTCTAAAACTCCATCAATTTTCAGTCTATCAAAAAAAAGAAAAAATACGTGTTCATTTTTTTAAAATTCTTTAGTTTACATCTAAAGTGGATTTATACATTTTTTTCGAATCAAGTTTCGTATTTAGAATTTTCGTATTTTAGAAACATTTACTTGAGTTTAATGCACTTTCCATTATTGATGTACGAAAATGTACTTGAAATTTTATAAACTATATATTTGAAAAATGAATAAATTTATTAAATTAACCTAACCCAAGTAAAAATGTCACAATCTGACTCAAGGGAAAAAAATGTCACAATATGACCCAAGTGCAGAAATATGTCACAGTCTAACTCAAGTGCACAAAACACTTTTTAGACATTTTAGACACTTACTAGACACACTTTTAGACATTTGACACGCCCAGAGCCAAAAATGAACAAGTAAGAGACAGACTTATGCGAATCTTCATATTTTCTATCCTTACCTATTCATTTTTGGCTCTGAGCATGTCATTTAGACACTGTTTAGACATTTTTAGACTTTTAAGACACTATTCATACATTTTCTGACGATTCAGAAATTTTCGGACACTATTTAGACATTTGCAGACACTGTTTAGACATTTTTAGACAAAACCCAGATCATTTTAGACACTATTTAGTCACTTACTTGATTTTTATACATTTTTCACACATAGCATTTAAAGTTTGTCTTACATTTCATGCAACCAGTCTCTAAAAAAACTTCAGTCTCAGTTACATGCATGAAATGAATGTTAAAGCAAATTTAATTCAAACATCTTTATATGATTCTAATACATCAATGTATTCAATTCAATTCAATGTATGAATTAAGTTGATGTCACTGTTTTTATGTAAATATGCACTGATTTCATGTACGATTTCAAACATACATGATAAATTGAATTTAAGAAACCCGCATATTAAAGTTGTATAAGCGTATATGTATTTTCTATACTTTTAATGCATTATTAATACAGAGTATGTGCAATGGGCGTTATAAAGTTTTTTTCTTAAATTTAAGACAACAATTTTTAACAGTGCAATGTGCAATAAAAATCACACTCCGAAGTGATATTTGCACTAATCATATATGTGTGTTTAATTTAAAAATTTGCATGGTTCGGACAACCATACCGTTTTCTCCGTGTAGGCGGTTTTTTTAAATTGTTGGTGGTGGTTCGGACGCGTGCTCGGCGAGAGCTTGATCGCGCCTGATGAATCAACGCGGTGCATACGTGATAGTTAACCTCGAGGTGGGGAATAATCATACGTGCTCGATTCGAGTGGGAGAAGCTTATAAAACGGCGGCTTCCAGCGTTTCGAGATTGGTCCTCCACGTCGACGCCCACTTCACAACCGCCAAGTTTCTGCTCCCCCAGATTTCGTGCTGAAACGTCGTTTTCTCCCTGGGTAATTACATGCAATATTAGCAGGGCAGAAAAAATTATTTACGAAAAACTACCGAATCATTTATTTATTTACAGACGAAAAAACTTCAAATTATTTGAAATAAAAGTTTAAGGAATAAACATTTCGTTTGTCCGATAATTCAACTTTCAAGAAATCTAAACTAAATTATTTTTGGGGGGGATTTTCGAATCCTTGGGAAGTTATTGATCAGAGCTTGCGAGTCCTTTTGTAGAAAAATGGGGATTAGTCTTTTTCATGGCCACCCAATTTCCTGAAGGATTTTCTTGTTGAGTCAGGTGTTGTTGGAAAACATGGCATTGATGTACAATATTTTTTTTTATTTTTGATAAATGACTGATGTGCACACATCGTGTGTATTGCAAAGTTTGAGTTTGAAGACGTTTTCTATACACGATGAAAGCGGTGTAGTTTTTACGACTATATCAATAATAATATTTACACTCACCATTCACGGTTAGTGCAACCATAAGTTTCATAAAAAAATTGTATCGCAATTCAGTAGTCTTGTTTTATTATGTATATATATATATTTTTTAATTTTTACATTTTCAGTCCAATTGTTTCGATTTTAACCAAATTTAGCAAATTTTCCATCTCGCATTTTGATATCTTTCCGAATTTCAAATTGAACGTGAATAATTTCGAAGATTTCATCGAAGCCTACTCGTTGGACGAAAAAAATGCGGAGTCGACGACCCGGGGTTCGCGTTGGGACCCACTCAGGGCCCCGGCGAGCAAAGTTGAAGAGTCAACAAGCGCGGGGAATATACGCTGTTTGCACGAGTTTGAAGAAACGGCTCGCGCGCGCGAGACCTGGCCCGTTTACTTAGGACTGCGCACGGTTATAATTGAATATCTAACTGGGAGTACCGAAAGTCCCGATCCACCTAACAGCGCTTTTTTTTCGAGTCGTCGGCAAACACGCATTTTCGCGCAACCGATTCTAATTGAGCCGACGGTGAATTATCCTTCGCCATTTCCGAGAATCCCCGTTTACCCCCACCCTCTTCCCTATGGCACAACTCCCGAACCCTTGGTAGTTCTTTTGGCATTGTGTCAATTATTCGTAGGGCAGTATACCCATTTTGCCTCACTTGTCTTCTTAATTCGTGAATAAATTATATTAATTAAGAGCAATTTTTTTTAAGTATCTTTATTGAAATTGATAAGACGATTGAATTTCAATTCATTCGACCAGGGGCGTACGCAGGGGGGGGGGTGGAGGTTCAACCCCCCCCCCCCTCCTCCGAAATTTGGAAAAATTGTGAATTTTTTTAGGGTCTTAAAAAAATTGTTCTCAGAAGTGAAAATTGAATTCAACAAAACCCCTCCCCCACCCACCGAAAAATTGTTCTGCGTACGCGCCGGCATTCGACGTAGGGAATTTTCGAAATATTGGGGAAAAGTTGAGTTTCATGAGTTTATATATTGATTTCTATGAATAATTCAGTACAGAGGTTGGAGTTTTGATCATTTTGTAGTTGAATATAAACAATGTTCATAGCGAAAAAAACAGTTTCTGGTAAATAATCAAAAATAATTGTTTGAATCAGACAAGAAGCATTAACTATGAAAAATCCTCTAATTCAACTTATTGTAATAGACCAATTATAGTTTGTTTATACTTCATTCAACAAATGTATGATAAAAAAGTGACGATTTAAAAAGTTATAAATCATGAAAAATTTATAGGAAAAAATTGATTATTTTTGTAAGATTTATAGTTTTTTTCATAAATTACTTTATTGATTTCCAAACATTTTATGATCTAGAATTCAAAGTTAATTGATTTTCTATTTTTTTAATTGATTTTTTTATTTATTGACGATTCAAAAAAGTTATTAACTTTGATAAATTTATAGGCAAAAATTGACCATTTTTATAAGATTTATAATTTTTTTTTTAAATTATTTTACTGATTTCTAAACATTTTATGATCTGAAAATTAAAGTTTATTGATTTCCTTTATTTGATTTAGATGTTTAAAAAACAGTATCTCTTTAAGTATGCAATTTTCAGAAATTTTTAGTATTATCAGAATTTTTCAAATTTCTTCGTATTGAAAGTTATAAAAAATTTTCTTGTATTCTTGCAGATTTCAATATAGATTTCATGAATTCAATGACATCGGAGTTTTATGAATTGCGAGTATTTTTTTGTAGACTTTTTGAAAAATTATAATCTGAATAATTTATAGACTGCTGGTATTTTAAGTATTTTTTTCTTTTTATGGACTCATAAAATTTTGAAGGATGTTTTTGTATTTTTATAGATTTGCAAAATTCAATGCCGCGCAATCAATGTTTAATGAATTTTTATATCAATAAATTTTTAAACAAACCGTTTTTCCATGGATACCAAGTATTTTTCGTATTTCTTCAGTATTTATACAGTTTTGAAAACTTGTAATTTTTATACAATATAATACTACATATAATATTATTAAATACACTTTACGAATAATCATTAATATTGCAATTTTCGATGTTGAGTTTTAGAAATTAACCTAATCGCAATTTTTTATTTCTATTATTCTATTTTCACATAATAGCTACTGAATAAATCGAGTGGCACAGCGAAAGTTGGCTCGCAAAAAATCGAGAACAAGGTTACGGAAAAACGGCTCTTCATTAATAAATTTTACAGTCTCGAACGATCGATTGTTGCGCGGGCCGATTCGACGTGTGCCCCTTGCATAATGCCCAAGTTTGCGCAAGCAATGTACTTTGCGATTTTAATACGTCAAAATAGATAGCCGGCGCGTACACAATATCGGGCCCCGAGCGCGCTTCGTAACGGCGTACTACTTGTTCACGTATCATTATCCGTTGCCTAGATAACGTTGTTGCAATCGTTGCAATTACATTTTTACGATCCAAGCCAAGGCCTGCTTGCGCGGAACGAGAGCCCTCCAGGTCCCGAGATTTTTCGAGTTGTTCAATCGATCGAAATACAAAACCATATAATATTCAAACACTTGACTTTACTTTAAATGAATCATTGTTACACTTCCATTGTATGCTATTCCAAAATCGTGAATTGACCAAATTCTCAAAATAGACTTTTCAGTTAGGATTCAATTAGGCTCCGAATGGAAAGAACGTCATGGGTCGCATTAAGAACAGTAAATTATATGAAAAAAAAAAAAAAAAAACGTGGTGCATTCCAAGGTTACATTGTGTTGCTTTGTACGGTCTGCAGTTGCAGAAACTGCGGCAAGGATCGCGTTTGTTGTATAATCGTTGAATTATTATGTGCGACCTGCTTCGTCCCGTCGACCATTTTCGATTCAGCCTCTTTTCCAGCAAGTTTGAAGATAGTACTGCGAAATTGAAGAATTTCCTTATCATTCCAACATATTCAAGTCTTAAAGGAAATTTCTTTCATGAATAATTATTCTTTTGCCTATTTTGTAATGTACAAAAAAAAGTTTTGTCAAACAATAAAATTAAAAACAATCTAGAATGACAGAATAAATTTCTTCTACGATTTATATCAGACTTGATGATGGAATGATAATGAGAGCTTTATCCCTATGATTGAAAGAAGAATTTTCTGAAGATTAAAAGTTAAACAAAGATAGGATTGTATAAGAAATGGAATTACTTGTTACCTGACTTTAGAGGCGTAGGCAGAAAAAACTTCGGGGAAGGGTTTTTCGAAAAAAATATGTATTTCCCTCGGGATTTCAAATTTATACTTCTTTTGGAGTCTAAAGTCGCACATTTTATTCAATATGATGGAATTTGATTTTTGTCACTTCCAAGTCACAGAGATTAAGATTTTTTTAAATAATGATTTTTATGTTTGTCATATTAATTCTTCAGTATATTTATATACTTTGGAGTAGTATTGTAAAATGGATTTTTAAGTTGTTTTCTAGAATTCAATGTTCTAGGAATACTAGTTATAAGAATTTTTTATATTTTTGAGGACTTTCGATAAAATTACAAGTACATAGTAGAGATAATTCATAAATTTTTAGAATATTCATATTTATCGCTATTTTTATAGATTAATATTATTTCTATAGATATCGCTTTATATATTTATTGAATTTGATAGTTCTTTAGAAAGTAGTACCTTTTTTACATAGATTTTCAGTATTATTTTTCTTCTTTTTTTGTGTGTTTATGCAACTCAAAAAATTATATAGAATTTATATATGATTTTCTGTATAAACTTATAGAATTATATACTCTAAAATTGAAAGTTTGATATATTCAAGAGCTTCAAATCAACACAGTTTTTCAATATCAATAGGTTTATAATAATTTCGCATTTTTGGTTAGGTATTTATGAAATATTGAAGAATTTTTCCTTCTTTTTTTATATATGTATATCTTGTATTTTTCTAGATATCGCTTAATGGATTTCTAGAATTCAAGTTTCCATTGATTTTTTAGTATTTTCTAGGTTTTTCTGTGTTGAGATGTTTTTATGAATACACTGAATTTATGTGCCTGAAACGTTTATAAAATAAACGAAAACGAAAAATAAATTCATTTTTCATTTCCACCCATGATTAAAATTAAAAATAACGAGAAACGTTAAATGATATTTGTTAAATGTCAATCATTATGAATTAATTCTATTACTATGAATGGTAAAACAATTTTTTTTTTTCGTTTATTTTTAAACGTTTGGAAGTTCAGAGACATTACAATTTCTAATTTCTATTTAGATTTCTATTTACGTTCTTCAGAATTTAATGCTTTAGAATTCAAAGTTTCGAGAATCTTTAATATTCCTTCAGATTTTCAAAAAATAGTTTTTAATAGAATTCTATTACTTTTAAACTTATTATCATTTTTTTCAGTATTTCTACGATTCGAAAAATTTTCTGACATTTTTTAAAATTTCTTTGTATATTTGCCGAGTTCGATGTTCCAGGGTTGAAGGTTTTTTGGATTTTGAAAATTTGATTTTGCAACTTCTTTTTTTCGTTATTAATCACTGAGTAGAAACAATTTTTTAAATTAATTTTTTCCACATTTTTGTCGCCAAACACTTCCAGTTACAATTTTGTTGAAGAATAATTTTTTCTGAAACTAGGATTATTTTTATTCTCGAGTTAATAAAGTTAAGAATTCTGAAAATCGTTCAACTTTGATCAGATTAGCTTTTTTAAGATTTCAGTGAGGACATTTTTGATCATTTCTATTTATTTTGGTAATTATTATTTTTTTCATGCTTTATTTTTTCGAATTTGTATACATATTATTCATTAAATATGAATTTCGGGAGGGATTTGCACCCCTAAAACCCACCGCTACCTACACGCCTGCCTGACTTTTTTGGATATCCAAAATTTGGTTCTGTATGATCGCTGAATTTGTAAAATGAATCATATAGGTTTCTTGGGAAATATTGAGGAATTAAATATGTCCTTTAAAAAAACAAAGATAATAATAATGTATTCAGTCGTCTAACGTTAATTTGCCAAATTTTTTTGAATCAGAATTAGAAAATTGTCTGTGAACACACAACTTACCACGATCGATGATAAGTTCCATGGAATATTGGCACACATAAACATAATACGCGCACTCTCGAGCGAGCCTCAGATCAAATAGTTGAAGAGAAATTCCATGATTATTGACAATGCGAGAGTCCGCGATGGTTATTAATGCGTTTCCCATGCGTGATGTTGACTTATCGATGTGGCAATACATTCCCCGTCGACTCCTCTTTTTTCTCCGTTTCTTTTTCCATGAAAAAATCACGTATACGCCCCGAATATTTACCTTGAAATCCCCGATAATGCCCGCCACAATTTTTCGAATCTTCCCGATTAAAATATATTGACATGGCAAAGTTTCAACGATAACAATGACTACGGATTTTCCGTAGTAGCGTCGTAGAAAAATAAACTGCTCCGATGCATGGCTCTTGCATTCTGAAAATTTTGGTTGGGGAATTTCGTATACGTTTAGTAACAGTTTTTTTTTATAGTATACATTATTTTTATTATTTTATTACAGTATAAATATTTGAAAATGCAACGGAAAATAACTAGACGTCATTAGCAACGGCGGGGGAAGGGGGGGGGGAAGTGACAATAAAAAATAATCTGCCGGCGCGTGTTTGCACTTTAAGCAGCGAAAACGCGAATTATTCCGCACTACAGAGACATCATTGTCGCCCGTGGAATACAATTAGCAGTAAATTAGCATACGCCATCGAGGCACCGATAATAAAATCCCGCGTATTACTGTGATTGCGGCGGATTTTACAATGGCACCATCGGCCACAAATTATTAATTTAATGGCCCGTGAGCGGCCCATGGAAGGGGCGAGCGCATTGTTGTGCATTGGACTCTCTACATTGTTGCTGGCTCTTTTTCTTTTTTTAAATACTCGGACTCGCGTTCGTTCTACGTAATTACTCTTTTTATTTTCCGTGCTCTTTTGTTCCAAAGCATGATTTCACGATTAAGACAACCGAGGATTCACACTCTTTGAAAATTTTCAGTGAAATTTAGCGGTAGTTTTTTCCATGATTCGCCGTTTTTGTGGTTTCTTTGACAACAAAAAGTTCTTCATTTAAAGTTGAGGAAGTTTTAGGAATAAATTTAGGAAGTGATCTCAAAATTTAGAAATATAGTTGTATTGATGACTTCGTTACAGCATTAGGAATGAGTTGAGGTAGAAAAAAACAAGGTGTTTTCTAGAAAGAAATTTCCGGCATTTTGTGCATGGCTTTTTTTGCAGGTCCAGTCGTACTTATATATGCCTATCGAATTGAACACGATACGAAAGAAAAAAAAGAAAAAAACGAACCGTGATCTAAAAGGAATAGTAGTAACCTGGAAAGGATTTACACTATGGCATTGAGGGGATGAGAAATACTTGGAGGAACTGGTCCTTTTTAGGACCTGCAGAACGTGCGGTCGGCACGTGCGGGACCCAAGCACAATGGCTGAGGGTGGTTCTTGATTTTTTCGAGATTTCGAGTTAGATCTGTCGCCACAGCACGTGATTTATGAGCCCTCTTTCCTACAATAAAATTGATTTCTTTCGCATTCCGCGACGTGAGTATCTCGGAACCGTCGTTTTCAGAACTTGTTGTCTACGTTTTTTAAATTTTATTTTCCCATTTCAAATTTTTCATTTTAAATTTTATTTTTATTGCTATACTATATCTAAGCACAGTTGTGAACCTTGAGTTGAATTTCACTGAAGGCATTGAAAAATATAATCAGAAATTTTGAAATTAAAAATTTTTTCAGTATTCAAACATTTTTATAGTTAAAAAATGGTGTTATTCTAGAAACTTACGATTTTACCCCATTCTTTAAATGAAATTTTCGAGTATTATAAGTTAGAGAAATTTACTGAATGTGTTTTCAAGTCTTGATTATTGTTAAAGATTTCATTGAAGAAGTAGCAATTGTGGACAACTTGAAATGTCTGTCCAATTCAAAGGAATCCTTTATATAGCTCGCAGGTGCTGGTAATGCTAGGTAATGCGGTTGATTTATTGTTGAACATATCTAAGAATAAAACATCTTTCGATTTTTGAGAAAATGATTTTACGTATTTCCAGACTTACAAGAAGATATTTGGGAGAACATAATGATCTTATAGTTACGAAGCTTGATAAGGGGAATAATGCAGTTGTTATGTTCAAGAAAGATTATTTTGATAAAATGGATGAGTTATTGAGTGACGGTATGACGTTTAATAAGTTGAAGAAAAATCCAATTATTGAACTTAGGGGAAACATTAAAGATATTTTAAAGAGATGAAGAGGTTTTGATTATATTGATAAGGAGACATTTTTACTTATCACAGACTGAGGGTAACTTTCCTAGGGCATATCATCTCCCAAAGCTCCATAAGCCTGACAATCCATTGCGTATGATTATTTCTTCTGCTGGGAGCTCATCTTATAATTTATCAAAATTTATCCAGGATATTTTGAGTAAGTAAAAAAACCTGAAATGTTGTCCATTTCTAAACTCCAAATATCTATTCAAAGTTACTTGATATTGAAATATTAAAAAGTCATGAAATATACTAAATAAAAAATGGTGAAAACTCAGTAAACAATTTTCGAGAATTTCTGTATTTATTCATATTAAAATCAGTTAAATAACTTATTGATTTATAAATAATAACTTATTTAATTTATTTAACTTATAATTCATTTATTATAAATGAATTCGGAAAAATTGGCGACGAAAACTGGACAACTTTGAAAAAATGCGAGCCTCACTCGGCAGCTTTTCTGAGGACTGGCGCGAGTTCCATTCGCTCGTAAACGCGTCTTGTAACGCTTCGCCTTATAGACCTGCACGCCGAGGTGCATAAACGTCTTTTCCTATGTATTTACCATAACCCTACCATGTGTATCAGACCGGAGGGGCAGCGGGGGGAGGGGGGGGGGTTGGTTGGTTATAGATGTAGATAAGTGTCCTCATTCGCTGGAATTATGCACCACAACGACGCGTAATTTACGCTCGTGCACGCCAGTCGCGGTTCCAGGATTCGTGATCAGGGGGTTTAACGATATTTCAGAGTTCTCCTTCTGAGAATTCGAAATTTTGTTTTTTTGTTTTTACGTGTTAAATCTAACGATTATACAGGGTGTACCGAAATCCCCGTACCAAAAAAAAAATCCTAAATTCCTTTTTGAATTTCCAGTCGAAAAGTCCTTTGCCACTTTTTACAAAATTCAAAATCAAAAAAGTTATTCAAGTTTGAAATTTAAACAATAAATGCGCTTTTTTGACTCAAAGAGCGAAGAGCGGAATTTTCTTTTTCGTTTTTATTCAAGATAATTAGCCGTCCCGATAAATCACGAAGCGTGTTCAATATGCGGGAACGGAAAACACGGAGCTCGGCGATTGGCGGAAAAGCCATGATGCGGAATTGACGACATTTTAATCAGCCCCTGTAATCGCGCGCTATAAAAGTGAGCGTCCAATCGCGTGGCTCGCAATGCTCTTCGCGGTATTGTATTCTTACCGGCGTATGCGTGTAATCATAAAAATGGAGAGCAAGATAAAATGAGCAAACGTAAGTGAATGCGGCAGTGGTGGATCTACAAGAGGAGGGAGGGGGGCAGAGGGCCGCTTTTCAACCCCATCTTCTCTGTAACTTTTGCCAGTAGTGTAGCAAGAAAAGGGGGGGGGGGTGGGAAAGCCTGAATAAGATCTTGCACTTAAGGTTAAAGTGAAAAATAGTAACGTTGGATAAAATTTGTTAGGTATCAATAAATTATTGTTGATTGATTTAACTAAGAAGAATGATGGAAACTCTTTTTTTTATATCGTTTATTTTTAAACGTTTGGAATTTCAGGCACGTATATTTATAGCTTTAAATACTGAAGTTTTTTTGTTAAAGCCAGGACAAAATGTGGAAAAGAAGACGAGAAAGAGTAGGCGAGTGGTACACGTTATTAGAGCAGATAATATTAGACGCGTTGAAGATGACAGTAAGAATGGCGGCATGATGAACGAGCCCCGTGGACTCGCGTAATAATATTGCAATGAAAGTAGCGGGGTTTATATTAGCCATAAAGTTTTCGAGGCTTTCGTTTGGGTGCGCGAAGCGTTGGTAGACACCTGTGCCTGGAGGAGACCATAACCGCAGCGCTAAATGCACGCTCTCTTGCAGACAACGCGCGGGCCCAGACAAATTTTATAGGCTGTTTCGGGGCTTTGGTTTAATAGCCGAATTCCTCTCGCTCTCGAGGAGCGTCCAAGAGAACGGCTTGGATTACAACGCGGGCTTTCCTTCGACTTTCTTTCTCGTCGATTTTCGGGCCTTGAAAAATGGGCATGGCTTGAATTAAATGATAAGTTGGTTAAAATCACGCCACACCGTGAAAAAATTGATGAGGTTGGTAAATTTGTATTGACGACCAGATAAATTTTTTAATTATTTATTAAAAATTAACCATTTCGATTTTTATTCATGATGGAATTCGAATATCGATTATTTTCATCGGATTCAGTACAATATAGGAGTTCTCAAAAAAAAGCCAGGAGAAAAAGAATAAACAATGAATATAGTTGTGGATTCAATTAATGAGAAATAAAAATTTTAATTGAAATAAAAGAATTATTTCAACTGAAATGTTTAATGAGTCAGAAAAAATGATAGATTTCGGAATAATTAAAATACAAGATGGTAAGCTGTAGAAATTTTATTTTCAAGCGAAACCTCTTGCTGAAAGTAGTCGAAGAAGGTCTTTTCGATTAGGGATAGATTTTTATCCTTCCATATGTGATTGGCAATTTTTTTTTGCTGGACACCCTGTCGGCGTTTCGGCGCCTTTTGGGCCATTCCGCGCCGAATGAATATCGGGAGAAACTATAACTCGCTCAGGGTCGTGCAGGCTCGCGTGATTGATTCTCGACCGGTCGATTTTCTGAGCTCGCCAAGACAGGGTTATGCATGCTGAGCTCTCGCGGTTGGTAATATCAAACGCGTCGGTGTCTTGTATGGGCTCTGTTACTAATATGCCTCCGGAGTGCGGGAACCCCTTCACTGCATATTATCCGATACCAATAATGCGTCTAATTAAGTTACCCGGCCCCTTAAGCTGATATGCAGCTTTATATTAGTGCAATGTTACTACGATTGGCCAAACCCGGTCTTCTCTCTCCAAAGCTGGAATCTCAAGTCTCTTCCAACTGGCGATAGGAAAAATAGACACTTCAAATAAGTTTTCTTGCGTCTTTTGGAAATATAATAGGTATTTGTATGTCTAGGTGCTGAAGTATGACGTTTTGCGCCAAGATACAGAGGCCTAGGCAAACAAAAATTTTCGGGGGGCGGGGGGATGTGTATTTTCCTCGGGATTTCAAATTTATACATCTTTTGGAGTCCAAAGTCGTAAATTTTATTCAATATAAAAGAATTCGATTTTTGTGATTTATAAAAAGAGACTGAAATCCACGAAAATTATAGGAATCTAAAAACTTTGAAATTTGGAAATAAAGTTCTAAGAAATTTATACAGGAATTCATAAAAATGTCAGAAAATCTTTCGAGTCATAAAATTTCTGATGAATATACTACAAGTTATGAAATTCTATGAAAGAATTGCGTTTTTGAAAAATCCTAACAAATGGCATCAACGTACAAAAATATTAGAAAACGATAAAAAATCTTATAAATACCTATCGAAAAATTAAGAAAATTCAAGGAATACATAAAGTACTTAAAATTAACGTAGACCAAATTATCCATGAAATAAATGAAAATTTCAAAAATCTATCGAGATATGCATTTTAGTGCATCGAATTTGAACAATTGTTATATAAAAAACAACAAAAATACTAGAAATGTAAAAAAATACTACAAAATCCTTTCCATTTTCGTAAACACTAAAAAAATGCGAGAAATACTAAAAATCTTTTCGTACTCAAAAACTTTATAAAAAAAATTTTCATAACAATGTTATTTCATGAACGATAGACGAAAGTGACGACAATAAAAAAAATAATACTCATAAAAATAACAATACTTAATCCAAAAATCGGTGAAATTCAAATAAGGTCCAGAATTTCTCGTTCTTCTAACACAAAATAACAATTATTCCAACTTGAGAAAAATTTGTTCTCAAATGAAATTATGATCATGAATGTTTGACTTTACAGTATATAGCGAAAGATTTTCAAAGCGATAAAAAAAATATAGCTTACAAGAAATTTTCAATACTACAAAATTTTATACTTGAAATCTGCGTAGCTATAATATTCTCAAAAATCTTTAAAAATATTCAAGTTATAGAACTTTGATTCCTAGAGCATCGAATCCTAGAAAGTTATTGTATATAAATCCAAAATAAAATCATAAAATCGGTAGAGTTTTGAAAAAACACTGCAAGCAAGAAAGAAAAGGTCCTGAACTAAGTTATTTAAAAATCAAAAATTGAATTTCACGAACATGGAAAAAGACGCAACTCTTGACTGCAAAAAAATTAGAAAATCATACTATCGTAACCACATGGTCGAGGATTAAAAATTAAAAAATCCTGAAGGAAATATGTATGAATTTTCTTGATAAACTCCCCCCAAAATTTTTTTGTACTTGCGCCTTTGCTTAGAATATCGTAATTTTTGCAATATTTATAGTACAGGTATACAAATCATTGGGCTTTTTTCTCAGTACGAGAAACCAAACATTTTATAAATGAAATTACATAATTATTGTGTACTTTCGTTTCCATGGAAGTTTCATGTAATTTGTACAGAGGCATAGGCAGAACAAATTTTCAGGAGGGGTTTTTCGAAAAAAATATGTATTTCCCTCGGGATTTCAAATTTATACATCTTTTTGTGTCCAAAGTCGCGTATATTATTAAATGTAATGGAATTCGATTTTTGTGAT
>JAPYZL010077676.1:0-14677 GCA_030522825.1 Platygaster orseoliae
AGAGCGACAAATTTTTTTTTTCCACAACTAATTAACGGCAAATTATGGTATGCACATTTTTATTGTAGTCCAATGTTGCCCTGCTAACTTTATGCACATTGTAGACAGGATTTTTTCAAATATTTAAAATTATTTTGGAAAATACTGTGAAACTTTAAATCCTCGAAAATAAAGTTATATAGATCTATATTGAAATAATTATTAAATTTAAAAAAATTTGAATTATTAAATCGTATTATTATTGAAAAAATGGGAACAATGTTAAAAAAAACTAGAAAGTTATGAAAATACTGGAAAATCTTACAAAATTATATAAATATTGAAAAATACGAAAAACACCAGAAATAAAAAAAACTATACTCTAAAATTCATTAGGATATTATATTCTGTGGAGTCTAATAAATCACGAAAAATTTGTAACTCTTTATATTTTCAAACATCAAACGTGTAAAATCTAAACATAAATGAATAAAAATATTAGAAAATCCGAAAGAGTATAAATACCAAACGATTTGAAAAATCTTGAATGTAATAGAAATTTTTTAAATACTAGAAATATATGAAAGTAATGTTTTCTGAAAAACTATAAAACTTGGATTTTAGAGCATCAAATCCTGGAAATCTACAACCATAGAAATTCTAATGATCTATAAAAAATTCCTATTAGTTTTTTATAGATAATTATCAATTAATAATAAATATAATTAAAAATTAATAAAAATATTTATATCACCTATACAATTATTTTAAATAATTAAATTAATAAATTATAATTTATCTAATTAATAACAATGAATTTAGAATAATAATAATATAATTTAGATTAATATAAATATAGATTATTAATTATTATTTTAATATAAAATATTCCTGCAGAATTTTATCAATACTGAAAGTACAAAAATTATTTCAAAACTCAAAATTTATAAATAAATATTACAAAATCCTGAAAAATAACTTTAATCCTCGAAAATCCATTTGTTCATAATTTTATTTTTTGTGAAATCTAATCAATCATGAAAAATCTATATCACTGAATTTTCGAGCATCGAATTTGTTAAAAAATCCTGAAAGTGTTTTTAAATATCAAACAATTTGCAACTATTAGAAATTTTGTGAAATACTATGAATAAATAAGATAATTTTTTTCTGAAAAAACTATGAAATTAAAAAAAAATTGTAAATCTTGAAATCTTAAAACACTCAATTCTGAAAAACTTCATAATATTACGTAAAAATACTAACGATAGTCGAAAATTATAATACACAACAAATCTAAAACTTACTTTTCATTAAAAAATCACAAATAATAATTATCTGCAAAAATACCAGAAAACCTTTCAAATTTTACAATAACCGAAATTTACAAAAAATCCATGAAATATCATAAACCCATGAAAATATAATTTCCTCAAAATTAAATAACCTAAAATAATGATCATGTACCTATATAAATTTCCTACGAATTTATGAAGAAATCCAAGTAAATAATGCATAGTTAACACCTGTCCCGCATTTTTGTTGTGTGCTTATAGCCAACGCCTAGAAATTCTTGGCAAGAAAATTGCCGAGATCAAGAAAGTCGCCGAGGATCGCCTATTCCAGAAAAGCGCGCCAGGAGTTACTCCCCCCCTGTGGGTAATCACGTTGAGGCCAAAAATGATCATATGCAGGATTCCTTGCTAAGCCAAGCTCTCGAAGGTGGTTCTTCTGTACATTCAACGCCCGTTAACAATCTCAAGGTGCGTTCATTTTTTTTTTTTTTTTATTATTTCTAGGTATATTGGTTTCAAAGCAGATTTAATAAATATAAATGAATTGAAAGGTGTAGAAAACAACAAAAACTAAAATAAACAAAATAAAACAACATTTAGATGTTGCGAATATCTTTTCAAAAGTTCTGATCTTGATTTTTATGATTACTTCCAGGCGCAATCAACTGGAGAGGATTCAAATTCAGCTTCTGACAACGAAGAAGATATGTCAAATAATGACAGTATGTTGAATTCAGTCAAAACGGAACCGACCGATCACATGGAGATCGACCATCATCGTGGCTTCCCGCCTGGCCTTCTGGGACTTCAAGGTAAACTTTTATTTTTCACTACATCAACCACAGCGCCCTTTCAACGATAAATTCTGTGTGAGGAAAAATTCGTTCCAAATTATTTCTTACACAGTCGGAAAACGTGAGGATTCACGCACTTGCAAAAACTTTTGTTTTTTCAGAAGCACATTTATTTTTAGAAATGTTAAAAGAACATTCACCCCCAATTTCAGGACTGATGCCAGGACCCTCGGGCATCCACGCTGCCAACCAGGACCCGAATTTCGGTAAGTCGGCAAAAGTAACATACCTCACTTCATCTAACGGCCGTAGCATAAAAAAAAAACTAGAACCTCCCGTCGTCCCTCAGAACTCTGGTCTCTCGTTGTTGCGTTGAATGCATGGAACTCTCGTACCTCTCAAACCCTGCTCTTTCCCCTTTCCCTTTTGGAAGAAAAAAAAAGAAAATATCTTTATTTAATACACGGATATATCGAAAACTTGTTGTTCGGTTGTTAAGCCGAGTGTTGGGAAAATAACGAGGTAAAGTTTTTAACGTGAGCCAAGAAAAAAGAGAAAAGAAAGGAAAATTCGCGTTTGTTGGGGAAAAATGGCGGGTAGGGCTTTACGGCTTGTTCAAGGTCAGCCGTGGACTGAAATTGGCTGGTGGTTCCAGGGCGGTGGCGGCCCTCCGGGGGCGACGCGTCATCGGGTTCGTGGGCGAGGAATGAGGTCTACCGGGGAGCGCTCCAGCACCAACACCACCACGCCCAGGGTCCCACCAGCCAACAGTCGCAGCTACTGAACAGCCTTAACAGCCTCAACCCCGAGCACCTCAAGTACCACGAGTTGCAGAAGAAGCTCGATTACCAACACGCGGGCGGTTACATGAGCAACGCGAGCAAACCCAAGTGCCCCGAGTGCGGCAAGGTCTACTCCAACAACTCCAACCTCAAGCAGCACATCGTCAACGTGCACAGCGTCCAGACCGAGTACATATCGTGCCACGTCTGCGGCAAGCAGTTCAAGACGAAGCAGTATCTCCAGATACATCTACTCTCCATGCACGGCATTAGGAAGCGAAAGAGCTATCCGGTATTTCAGCAGTCGGATCCGGGCACTTCGGCGTCCCAGCCGTCGCCCTGGGCCGATGATAAGAATTAAGATGGGTTGATGGGTTTTGGGTTTGACTAAGGGTGACCAGCAGGGCAGACAGGGAAATCAGTATTAGAGAAAGACAGGGTTTGGCCTGTGATTTGAGGAAAATGAGGTTATGTACTTAAAGTTCCAAACAGGTAAAGTTGAAGTCCATGTAAATGAAAGTCTAGACAGGAGTGCAAGAGAGAAGGATAGATCCTTTACTTTGCTCTCTTTCTGCGGAATAAATGGCGGCGCTGTGACGTCATAGATAATCCAATATGGCCGCCGCGGGAAATTTGAAACTCACGTATGTAATAAATGGAAATTTCATTTTTCAAAATTCCGAAATAGCGTCTTGCTATTATGGATGACTTCAGGTTTATTTTTACAAGAAATTTGAAAATTTTTGTTATAAAAAAAAAATCTACTATTTGAATGAACTTTATATTCCCGCCTTTTTTTTCATTGGCGCTGCCATTCATTCCGCTCCAATCAAAAAGTGGCTACCATTCCAGACGTTCATTTACAGGGATTTTAGTTAAAGTTAGAGGAAAAAAAGGAATAAATAAGTATTTAGGGATCTGAATTTTGCAGCTTCTTCTAAAATAGGTTTAACATTTTACTTGACATAATAAGAAGTCAGGGATTTATACCTTTTTTTTTCATTTGGAACTTGACATTGAGTTTGTATGATTAGAGTTAGGTATGAAAATTTAATGTGTGTGGTAATTTCTTGCCTCTTCATAATGGCAAATCAGGAATTGATGAACATCATTTTTTTTTTCGTTTAATTTTCAACGTTTGGAACTTCACGTTGGAATTTCACAATGAGCTTTCTTGGTTTAATCAAAATTTCAATGAGACGTTGTACACGTTAATTATATTATTAAATATTTGGTTGTAAACGAAAATTAAAAATAGTTTAATGAATACTGCATTGATGCATTGAGTCGCAAAATAAGGCATGTCTTGTTTGGTCACCCTATATTTAACTAGTATTTTTCAAATTTTGTCACTGGTTTTTGTCGATTGATTTTTTATTGTGACGAGAAATGGTTTTTGGAAATTGAAGTCAGTCAGGTTTGGATTATTTTTTCTGACTTCTTTGGAAAATTTTGTAACATAAGTCAAATCTAGGAATGATTAAAAATTTTACTAATTTTTCAATATTTAAACAATCCAAATATTATTGGAAAACTATTAATATAAACCATTTTCAGTCTAATAAATTTGTGAAACTTTTATACAAAAAGTTTCTTAAAATGCACATTCGAAAATAAAATTCAGTACTACATTTTTTTTTTTTTTGGTCTGAATTCGAAATTTGATGATTATTCATTTTCGAAATAAAGATTTTCAATTATTCCTTAAAAATCTGACTGGTGAAAGTACTATATTTTTTTTTCACTAATTAAAACCAGTGATGAAATCATCGGATTCAGTAATTTGTGATCTAAGTGCACTTGGCGAAAAGAGACGTTATTGATTTTTTCCCCATTTGGCGCGGAACTCTCGCATCCTTTTTTTTCCGGTATAAAAGAAGGGGATTGGGTTCCGGTGTTAATTAAAAGTTTTAGATTGAATTTGGGGAAAGTTTTCCATAGCGATTTTCGTTGAAGAGATGAAAAATAAAAAAATCGTTAAAATTGATTGAAGCTTGAATCATTTTCTTATATTATATTCCCCAGGTTAATAAATTTCCAATTATGCAGAACGTTTTTTTCGAAATTCGTTGTAAAACTTGTAAAATCTTACACGAAGCAAACGGAACCGACTTTTTTTACGTTTCCACTAATTTCCTTGAAAAAAAAAAAAAAAACAAACAACTTGAAAACCCATTTCGCGGAGGAAATCGCCCCCGTCGTCAATCACCCTTTTTCCCCTTTCCCCTCGTACCAATCGATACTTTCCACGTCGCAATAAACGTCGAAACGTTTTCCCCGGAAGAAAAGAGACGAAGGAGAACGGAAAGAAAAAGGAGAAGAAAACGGAGGAAAGGGAAAAACCAACCCCCGCGGTCACTTTCGGAGTGCGTGTGTTTTTCGCGTCTCGGGGGTTTGGATGGGTGGAGAAGGGGGGGGGGGGGCTGATAAGAGGGCGAAATTCGCGCGAAGCTTTCCCGAGGGTTTTTGGGGAAATCGATCCCTAACTGCTCTGCCACGCATACACGCGAAACCTATCGATCTCGACCTCGCTTCGCTCTCCCCCAAATGCCGAACCGATTCCCTCTCTCCCCTCCCCCCTTCGCGCCTCAACCACCTCACAGACACTCAACTACCCCAGGGCAAAGTCATTTCGGCCCCGTCAAATCGCCCTCTATTTATTCTCCGCACGCGCAACACGACTTTTCAATCTTTTTCCCCATTCTTCTCTGGAGTCATTTATTTGTTCTTTCGGTCTATCATTACTTGAGTCCTATTTTTTTTGTTTTGTTGTTTTGTTCTCTTTTTTTTTTTTTTTGGACGTGATGATGGTTCATTTTTTTGTGGATACATTGATTTACTCGTTTTTTTTTGTCATTAATTCACGTGTTTAATAATAGTATATTACTTCACTAGTGTGGAAAAGTTTTTCTTTAACGAATTTGAGAGTTGTAATCAGATGAATTGAAAAAATTGTTTAATAATGGTCGGGAATTATATTTTATTCAACAATGTGTGGAAATGCCAGTTTTGCATCGAGCGTGAGGAAAAGTGGCTTTTTTCACGCGGCGTTGAATAAAAAAAACGTTTAAAAATTCATAAATTAATAGAATGAATATGCAAATGCTGGAGAAATAGTTCAAGTGAAATAAATCTATGGAGGTATAGTTTTCTTGAGAATCCAAACGAATATTTTAGATCAATGAAAATTTGAATTCTACTCTCTCGGTTTGAATTTTAAAAATTTTTAATAATAATCATTCCTTCGTATTTATTTATTTCTTTTCTTTCAAATCAAACAAGAATTCCCATAAAATAAAATAAAATTTGTATGAGTTAGTAATTAGTAAAATTATAATTAGTAGGAATTAGTAAAATTTTTACTAATTCAATTAGTGGGTTAAAGATTCATTATAGAATTAGTGGAATTCACAAGTTAGCTAAAGAAATAGTCAAATTCTACTACATGAATTAGTGATTTATAAGTTTACCTTTCAATTAGTAAAATTTTTGGAATTACTAAACAATTAGTGAATTTATTATTAATGTGATTAATAACATTTTCACAAACCACATTAATAGTTTCAAATTCTATTATTCAATTAGTAGAATTTTTTAAGTGACTAATGAATTAATGGATTCTCACTATTTAGAAAAGTAATTTGATGGTCGACGATCAAATAAGTAAAATTTAATAATTTTAATACTTAGTGAATATTTTATATGTAGAATAAAGTAATTTTTTTACTTATTAAACAAATAAAACTTACGAATTCAATTAGTGATTTTCCACTAATATTTAGTGGCTCACTTTTCATTTTTTCAATTAGTGAAATTCCACTAATATTAGTAGTTTCCTAGTAATTGAAACTGTAATTCTGAAAAAAGTATGTAACAGTTTATAGCAGTACTAGAAATCTAGAAGAATACAAGAAAATGTTGCATTTTATAATTACTATTTACAAAAAAAAAAAAAAAAAAAAAAAAAAAAAAAAAAAAAAAATTAAAAAAAAAAAAAAAACAAAAAAAAAAAAAAAATAAAAAAATTTCGAATTCTAGTAATTGAATAGTAATCTACAACAGCACTAAAAAATTTTAAAAGTACTAAAAAAACTTTCAAACATATTTTTATTTTTTCACAAATTTATAGAACTTTGGATCCTAGAGTATATTTTAGAAGTTTTTCAGATTGTAAAAAAAACTTATGAAGAACGAGAAAAAAATTACTGTACATCTGTATAAAAAAATATTTGTTATACTTTGAAAAAACCACAGAAGTTATGAAAAAATTCAATATTTTCCTCATCTCCAAGGAAGTGCCCAAAAATAAACCAAATGTTGGGTTTTCAAATGAAATTTCCTCCTTGCGAATTTTACTAGAATTTGAAATACAATAAATTTAAAGTAAAAATGAGAATTAAAAAATAAAAATTGGAAATTTTGAAATTTCCACAACTCTATCATCATCACTTTAAAATAGCATGTTTAAAAATAACATTCAAAATTGAAAATACTAAATTAAAGAATTTTCTTTTCAATTCCAATGAGGAAGACTCGTACAAGTGAACATTTAAAGATGCAAATTAATAATGCAAAATCATATTGCTTAATTCACATGTCTTCTTTTTTTCTCGATGACACCAATTTTCTCAATCAGTAGATTGTTGTAAAACCTGATTTCTAACCTGCAAAACGTGAAATTCCTTTTTTTCTTTCAATAAATTACAATCCAAGTAACTTTTGAATAGCAAGTATATATTACAAAGAATTAAATACCCCTCCCCTTTTTTTTTCTTTGCTTCATTTGTTTAGATCAGTAACACGTGCTTTTTTTTTAATTTTTTTCGCTCTTTGCCCATTTTTTTTCTCGTCGAGTTTGCTTTAAGACCACCTTTCATAAATTGACAAGTTGCATCAGTTTTTTTTGTCATATCTCAAAAATTAAAAATTCACATCTTAAAAAATTTACATATTTTCTAAAATAATCATTTTTTAAAGAAACAAAAAAAACGTATTGATTTTTTTCGAAAATAATTGATACATGTGTCGCTAAATTTAATTTTTTTTTCCATGCAACTTCTCAATTGATTAAATCCTTTTCCTCATTCTCGATATTCCATACCTCCCCCTTTTTGTTTCATCTTCTTTCAGCCAACTGGAAAACTCATTAGTTATCGATTTTACATTTCCGCTGGCCAATCCCGGGAGAGTCACGGCGCTAATGGAGCAGCGCAATCATCTTGTCTCGCCGCGAACAGCTTCTCCCCACTCTCGTTTTTGAAGGTGCTCGGCCAATCTCCTACTAACTCCCCCCTCATCCCCCTCACACTGCCATTCTCATTTTCTTCTTAACGATAATTTGAGTTGACGAAATTTTGCACGAGCCCAAGTACATTGAGCTTTTCAGCTTGTTTTATAAAAATGGGTGTCTAATGCATTTTTTTCAAGGGAGAGAAATAATGTTGAATTTGAAACAATGGGAGTACGCTGTTGAAAATTTTCTTGAATTTCATACACTTTATATTCAAAATGTATTAAAATGTTCTTGAAATTTCATAAACTAGATATTTGAAACACGAATAAAATACAGATCTATTAAATGTGTTATAATGTTCAATCCCTGAAGAGGACCTGAGTTTTGGGTCGAAAGCTTGGAATATGAAAAGAATAAAGAGAAATTGAAAGAAAAAGAATCGGTTTTTTGGAATAACATTCATTGCTCTGGGTGAATGAAAACATAGATAAGTCTTAGTTATTAAATGTGTATTACCTCGAGACACCTACTTGATTCTTATACATTTTTCACGCAGCATTTAAAATTTGTTTTAGATTTCATGGAACTAGTATCTAAAAACAATTCAGTCTCAGTTACATGCATGAATTGAATGTAAAAGCAAATTTAATTAAAATATTTTTGTATGATTCTAATACATCAATGTTTTGAATTCAATTCACAATTATGAGATGTCACACGTTTACTGTAAATATGTATTTATTTCATGTAAAATTTCAAACATACGTATAAAATATTTAATTGTTTAAAAGAGTATTCTTTTTTTTGTTAAGTGTGAAAGAATTAATGATTTTTGAGATAGTATTTTGTAAAATTTGGATTGAGAAGGCTAGAAATTGATTTTTTGTTCTGTAGCTGTGGAAATGTAAACCGTAAAAAGCGAAATTTTAGAATTTCTTCGATATCAATGATTCTTGACATTTCACTGTTTTTTGAATGATATAAATTTATAATTTGATGAAATTATGTTCATGATTTTAATTATCAGTTGGGTAGAACTCTGCATTGTAAAATTCTCAATTCAAAAATATTTAAGTAAAATTATTTGAGAAAGTAAATTATTATGTGATAATTTTTCTTGAAGAGTTTAATACTAAATAATTTGAAATTACATGATATGAAAATTCTAAATTTCTGTTTTGTAGAATTCAGAAAGTTAGAAATCCATTTCATATTCTTTAGATGTGGAAGTCTACTGTAAAATTTGAAATGCTTCAGTTCTATACTCTGTAATATTTGATGATCCTGTTGTATTAAAATCGAATTTTCAATCATTAGAATTGTAAAAATTTACATTAAAAATTTTTTATTGCCATAATTTAAGAGTCAGAAAATGTAGAACTTGAAAATTCTGCACTCCAGAATGTTGGATTTTAAATTTCTTCCTCCATGTATAAAAAGTATTGAAGTTGAAATTTTCTAATATGTACCTAATATTCTGAAATTTAAAATCCTGAAGTGTATTTTTTGCAAACTCAAAATCTTAGATGATACGTTCCAAAGATTAAAACTTGAAAATTTTTGATAGTGAAGTTTACAATTTTATCTTTCAGGTTTTTAAATTATAGTGATAAATTGATAATACACTTATTATTGCCATAATTGTATCAAAATCGAAATTTTATTTACCGAAATCGTAAAAATGGACATAAAAAGTTTTTAATTCCAGAGTTTTTTACTCAAAAAATTCAGAACGCAAGAATACTCTGCTTTACAATGTTCATTTTTGAAAAGTATACATCCCAGAATAAACAGTTTTGGAATTTCAAATTAAAAATTCCAAAATTTTGGAATTCTATGTCATGAAATCGAGTTTTTCTAATATCTACTAAACATTTTGAAAATTTGAAATCCTGAATTGTTTTTTTTTTAATTCAAAATCTAAAATAAATCATACGTTCTAAAGATAAAAATTCGAAAATTTTTGATAATTAATTTTACAAGTTTACCTTTCAGGTTTTTAAATTTATAGTGATAAATTAATAATTCAATTATTATTGTCATTATTGTATCAAAATCGAAATTCTATGCACCAAAATCGTAAAAACGGACATACAAAATTTAAAATTCCAGAGTTTTTGACTTAAAAAATTCAGAACTCAAGAATTCTCTGTTCTAAAATGTTAAGTTTTCAATTTCTTCATTTATATGTAACAAGCCTTGAACTATACATCCCAGAATAAACAGTTTTGGAATTTCAAATTAAAAATAATAATATTTTGGAATTCTAGTTCATGAAATCTAAATGTAATATCTACCAAATATTCTGCAAATTTGAAATCGTGAATTTTATTTTTTGCAAATTCAGAATTTAAAATAAATAATTAAAATAAATAATAAATAATAATTGAATTGAAAATAAATAAACAATAATTGAAATAATAATTAAAATAAATGGTTGAAAATGAAAATTTCAAAATTCTATAATGGATTTCCCCATTCATATATAACAACAAATCTTGAAATATGCATCCTAGAATAAACAGTTTCAGGATTTCAAATTGAAAATACTCAGATTTTGGAATTCTATGTCATGAAATCGAAATTTTGTAATATCTACCAAACATACTGAAAATTTGAAATCCTGGATTGTATTTTTGCAGATTAAAGATCTAAAATAATACTTTTCAAAGATGAAAACTAAAAAATTCTGTATCAGAAAATCACAAGCTGTAGAATTCCTGTTTTAAAAATTTGTGTTTCCGAATTTCTTCATATCAAACTATTTAAATCTTTCAAGTCCCAAAATTTACGAAAATCAATAAACATACGAAAAATTTTCAGTATATAATTATATTTGTTCGAAACCGAGTTGGGCACGATTACTTTTTGTCACGTTTTTGGATAGCTAAAAAACTTTCGAAAATTTGTCGGCAGGTGTATTTTTTGCTCTAATTTTCAAAATCAGTCAAAACATACCTTGTTTTCTTGATACCTTAATTACAGCAATCACAGTAAAAATTACCGAAATTCGTAAACAACAAAAAATTTTCGATAGTTTTTTTTAGCTATCCAGAAACGTGAAAAAAAATTAATCGTGCCCAACTCTGGTTCGAAATATTAAATTAATTTATACATTTTCTTCGAATTCCTGGAGTGTGAAGGAGACGAAGTGGGAGGGGGTGGCCTTGCAGTTGACTCTAAATTATCCCTTACTATTTATAAAAAAACAATTATCCCAAATCGCCGACACACCCTGAAAAAACCCGCGCCGAAATCAAGTCTGGGATACGCGGCGTAGTATTTGGCATTGGGAGAGGTGGTGTTCGAATGAAGGGCATAGGTGGGGGAGGGTGTTAGACTCAACCCGGAGATCTCGCGGGCAAGATACCGCCACCCCGGCGCGCGAGAAGCGGATCAATACCCGCGCCCACGGGCTAATTCGTCTCATTTCTCATCGACAAAACCAAAAAGTTTTCGATAACAAAAAAAATGAACCCCACACCACAAAATCCTACAACTGGGCATGCTCTGAGAGTACGAGAGTGCTTTTTGTAACGAAAAGCATTAAAAAAAAAAGAGTCCAAAAGAACCAGAGAACTAGAATAGCGGTTTTTGAGGGTTGACGGAAGCAAAGAGGGAATATGAGAGAAAGAAAAAAAGAAATGATTCGGATTCAAGGGCACGTCCTGGTTGTAGGATCGGGTATCCCGAAACGCGAGGACGCGGAAGCGCAGAGCATCCAGAATTTCGCGCGGATGTACACGGAGCTGCACCAGGAAGACGCGCGTCCGGTGTGTCGTTTTTGCGGTCGCAGTTACTCGTCGCCGAGCAATTTGCGCCAGCACGAGAAGAACGTGCACTCGACGGGGTCGTCCATGGATTCCTGGCCCAAGTGCAACGTCTGCGGCAAGCGCTGCAAGACCAAGCACTATCTCATCAACCACCAGCTGCAAGCCCACGGCATACATCAGCGATCGAGTCATAACAATTCCGGCCAGCAAAACCAGTTTACGTGAAAATCCCGCGATTCTTTCCTCGGAGCGTCAAAGTTCAGGACGAAGCGTCCTTGGATGTTCTGAACTTTGACGCTCGACTGTGTTCTTGTAATTTTTTTTCCCATAAACAAAAAAAGGGTGCCCTAATAGAAGTGATGGGTTTTCTGATAAGGATATCTAGACAGCTGTCAAAATGTGCAGTAAGGTTTGACAATTCATCATGCATCGTTGTGAAGTCGGCCCTTATCATGGCTTCAGTGAGATTTGATACCTCTCGATTACTTTCTTTGGTGGTACATCCAGTCATTGGTCTACTTCAACAAACCAGCCACTTTGGATGCCCTGACAAAGCGGACTTTAGAATGATGTGCTATTCCATACATAATGTCATGGATGTAGCTTCAAAAAAAAGCTAAAACCAATTTGATATCTCAAATCGTTGTTTTATTTTTTTTTTTTCCTATCGTTCTTATTGGGGCACCCTTTATTCCCGAAATTCTTGATTTGGCCGCAACGACAGACCATGAAAGTCCTGGGGACGAGACTCGTGAAAAACATGAACAATGAAAAGCAAATCCCGGGACGTTTCCAGGGGATGACGCGGTTTATGGGCAATATCACGGGGCTCGGCACCAGGGCTACCAGTGCCCATTGTGCGGGTTGAGAATCCCGGACATTGGGACCATGAGGGCGCATCTGGACGAACATTATCCCAGGGACTCGCCGACTTGTCCGGTCGTCTACTGCGGAAAAACGTTTTCCCACCCGAACAGCGTCCGGAACCACATGCGCCTCAAACATCCCCGACAGTGGGACCAGATAAAGACCCTCAGATGGACTTATGTGTGATAATTCCGTTCTTTTCCTATATTTCAACATTTTGTCTTCCTGGTTATACCGTTTATTTTCAGTTTTGTTTCGCGCATCTAGTCGACTTGGAAAATTTTAAAACCCTGGACACCCCTTCTTTTCGACAAGTGCACGAATGATTTTTAGTTGTTTTCTATTCTGTGTATATAGAGAGGGATGGAGGGGGGGGGGGCGATGATGATGATAAAGAGAGATTTTATTGTACATGATTTTTTGGCGAACATTTTTGTATAAAATGTAGAAGCGTAGAGGTAATTATAAACAAACAAAACGATGTTCCTTGAAGCCTTAATTCCAGGGGCGGCAGAATGGGGTTGAATCGGATGTTGGTTTTGTTTCTTATGGTACATGAAATGAAGGGAATCGAGAAGATGAAATTTTTCAGTCCGATTCAACGCTCGAACTCGCGATAAAGAGAATTTTCAGTGAGTGACATGAACATAATATGTCGACTGGATACTGTATAAATGAGTTATTGTATGATTTAAGCGACGCTTTGTACAATAAAGTGTTGACTTGAAATAACGTTTTCGGTGATTTTTTTTCGTACTTTCCGCAGAGTTCTTTTTTTTCTTGAAGATTAATAAAAATCCTTTCCTTGCTTAGACTAACGCCTGTAGATGTAGATTATTGGTTATTTTCTAACAAATGTTTTTTTATTTTCGTAGTAGTGAATATGATAGGTGGATATGACGTTGAGATTATGATGACTACACTGATTCATGGATAATATTTGATGATTTTTTCGGTTTTAAAAGAATGTTTATTAGTGATAATTGCAGAAAATCTTTTTTCATTGTAACCTGTCATTAATTATAATAATAAAATATTTATATACGTAACATATATATTACTATTATTTATATTTATCATATTTTTAGATTCATTCTGGTATTTTTACGGATCTACAAATTTATCTATTATAACCAGGGCAACCAAAAATATTTATGATAAAATGCAAGCATATTTTATGTTTTTTGTAAATTTGTTTACATTTTCAAATTGCAAAGTAAAGAAAATTAAAATTGAATGCGAAGCAATTGCATTTTAAATTTAATTTTTTAAAAATAAAATTAATTTTTTTCAATTTAAGACAATTTTTTAAATTAAATTAAATTCAATATAATTTTTTAAATTAAATTCAATTCAATATAATTTTTTAAATTTAATATAATTTCTTTTAATAAAATAAAATTTTTTTTAATTAAATTGATTTTTTTTTAATTTTATTACATTTTTTTATATTAATTTTATTTTTTTAATTGTATTTAATTTTTTTAAATTAAATTAAATTTCTTTCAATTGAGTTAAGTTTTTGTAAATTAAATTAAACTTTTTTTATTTTTAATTTTTCAAATTCAATTTTTTTTAATTCAATTTTTTTAAATTTAATTTCATTAAATTGAATTAATTTTTTTTAAATTAGACTTGGTTTTATGAATGGAATAAAATTTTTTTTAATTGAGTTTAACTTTTTTTAATTAAATTAAATTTTTTTTAATTAGATTTAATTTTTTTAAATTAAATTAAATTTTTCCAAATTTAATTTAACTTTCTTTAATTTAGTTTAATTTTTTTTTATTTAATTTGTATTTTTAGAAATTTTTATTTCAACTTTTTCATTTTTATTTTTTTTTTTTTTTTTTTTTTTTCCTTTTTTTATTTATTTTTTTAATATTTTTATAAAAATTATTATTAAATACAAATTAAAGAAAAATAAAACGGCGAAACATGCATACGAAGTAAA
>JAPYZL010077678.1:0-28887 GCA_030522825.1 Platygaster orseoliae
TATAAGGCCTTTTATGCTCCACTCCAGCTCCGAAGTTTTTATCTGCTTAAAAACACCGGAGCTGGAGCGGAGTGTATAAGGCCTTATATGCTCCGCTCCAGCTCCGGAGTTTTTATCTGCCTAAAAACTCCGGAGCTGGAGCGAAGTGTATAAGTCCTTATATACTCCACTCCAGCCCCGGAGCGGAGCGCGTAACGGAGCGGCTCAACATCCCTGGTCTGAAGCATTGAATTCTAAGATCTAGATAGGAAAAAAAAAAGAAAAAAATCTTTTGAATATACAGACTCTGAAGAAATAGTGAAATCAATAAAATTTTATGAAATAACTATTTTTGAAAAATTTCAATGAATACCTACTACCTATAAAACTTGGAACTATAGAGCATAAGGTTCAAGAAAACATATATAGAAATATATAAATAATAACACTATAAATATATAGAGATACTAGAAAATGATACAAAATCTTATGAATACTAAAATACTACGAAAATACAAGAAATTTATAAAGTACTATAATTTATGTAGATGATTTTCCTCAAAAATCTATATAATTACGAAAAACCGATCTAAATTTGAAGATTAGACCATTATAATTTAGTAATCTACGTAGAAAATCTACAAAATGCTAGAAATCTTAAAAAATACTAGAGCATCCTTCAAAAAGTCATACATTCTAAAAAATGTGCTAAATATACTAGAAATATTTCAATACTCAAAAATTATGTAGGGATAACTTTTAAAAAAAATATATAAAACTTCGAATCCTAGTACATACATATAATTCTAAAAATCTACAATATTATTGAAAAATAGAAAAATACATGAAAATTCTTTTAATTATATGAATACTGAAAAAAGTACTGAAAATCTATGTAAAAGACACTATTTTCTGAAATTTTTAATGATGTAGCATCAAGTTCTGAAAGTTTATAGAACAATCCATAGAAATACTAGGAATTTATAAAAATGCCAGAATATACTACTAAATTTCATAATTAACACACAATACGAAAATTATTAAAATCTATTCAATACTGAAAATCAGTGTAATTATAATTTTTTCCAAAATCTACAAACATATTAAAATTTTAGAACTTAAATTCCTATGGCGTTGAATTGTAGACAGCTACATAGAAATCCATATTTCCATCAGAAAATCTTTGAAACTGTATAAATACAGAAGAAATAAGACATAAACCAAAAACATTGTAAAAAAACAAATTTATAACTCAGTGAGTTGAAAATCACAAAAATCGAATCTCATTATATTTAATACGTATATAAAAAATGTACAGCTCTGGACTCCAAAAATTACACGATTTTTAAATACTGAAATTTGAAAAATTGAAAAATCTTACTACCGTAACCAAATCGTCAAAGATTAAAAAATTATAGAATCCCTCAGGAAAATTTTGTCTGCCTACGCCTCTGGTTGGTTCAATTGATTTTTGACGAATCAATGTAATTTAGTAGCAAATTAGTCAATGACTACATTTAGCAAAGCAAATGCATGCCCAGCACACCGCATGTTACATGGATGTTACAGGGCCGAGGAATGATGCATACCTCCCCAGCCACCACTTTGTTCTTCCCCTCCCAGTCCATGGCGTTGGTGAGTTTCAGTTAAATATCTGCTACATCACGCTTTTTGTAATATTACGTACGTTAGTTGCGCTGTTTTTGGGCATCATTGGCAAATGTTCACCAAAATGGAGACATTGGAGACTGGTTCTTGGAGGTTATGTTGTGAACCTCATCAAATTTTACATCGATGGTTACTTGGAGTTTACATTATTATACGAAATTTATAAAATTTATTTTTTTGAACTTTTTTATACTCTTAAAACGTCTCGCAATATACATATATAGTCTAAAGTGTCCATAGATATTGATTTTTAATTGTTGTAGTTTGACTTCGAGAAACAAAAAATATCCTCACTTATAGAAAACATTCTTGGATGTCTATAAACGACATTGGGTGGAATCGGAAATTTGTGGGAGTTAAATACTTGTTTTTGATACCTTTTTTTATATCTGTAAATAATTCAAGATTTTCGAGTAATAAAATACTATTCAAATAAATTGAAAAATATGCATTAATAGTTTGATAAGAACATGTCGAGATAAATTAATATGGTGAAATATATTTACGATATTTATATGAAATATAAATACAATTTTCAATAATATTCAATTTTCTGGGAGTCATTTCTTGATTGTTTGCATAAAATTTGATGAGGTTTTTTATTATGTTTTTATGGGTTTTTGACTTTCAGTTTTTTGGTGACGATTTAATTTGTTTGCTGCACAGGGAGTACAGGCAATGCCAGGTGGAATTCAAGGGATGAGGCCGATGATGGGAGCGGGAATTCCACCGGGTGGCCAGGTCGCCGGCGGCGCTGCGCCGATGATGATGAGCGGGGCCAACCCGGTTATGGCGACGCCCGTGCCCCAGCAGCAACCACAAGCCGGTGCCATTCAACTTGATCCTTTTGGCGCCCTATGAAAGAATTAGGTATTTTTGCATTTGCTATTTATCATCAAAATACTTGAAATTGTCGAAGAATAGTATATTTCTTCACTAGTATGGAAAAATTTTTTTTAACGAATCTGGGAGTTGGAACATGAGCCGAAAGTGAACTTTGTAATCAGATGAGTTAAAAAAGTTGTTCCACACTAGTCAAGGACTATATTTTATTCAACAATGTGTGGAAATGCCAGTTTTGCGTCGCCCGAGCGTGTGGAAAAGTGGCTTTTTCCACACGGCGTTGAATAAGATGTTTTACTCGAATGTTTTCATATACTGATGATTTTAATCAGCAATAAATAATCGTTTCCTGGATTATTTTCGCAGTAGAAGATCACGGAAAGAAATCTTTGGGTTCCAGCAACCATTTATTTAGTGAAATATGGACCAACCAAAGTTTTGGTTGCGCGAACCAAAGTTTTCATTATGATACTACCAATATATATTTTTCATAACGAAAATTGTCGTTGAAATAAACAAAACTTCGATTGTCATATCCAAAATTTGGGTCAATCCATATTTTATCAAATGATTTAGTTGCTCGAACCAAACATTTCTTTCTGTGCTGTTTCTGATTTCGACATGATCTTCTGAGGATTCTCAAAAATCTTTCATATGTAGTAAATTTCGAGAAATT
This sequence comes from Platygaster orseoliae, assembly GCA_030522825.1. Lineage (NCBI taxonomy): Eukaryota > Metazoa > Arthropoda > Insecta > Hymenoptera > Platygastridae > Platygaster > Platygaster orseoliae. The sequence goes on from JAPYZL010077678.1 coordinate 3,167, forward strand.
CTAAGAAGTTATAGGAATTTTACAGTAAGTCTGTCATCTGCCTAGAGAAATTGTACACTTGAGTTTTTTCGTATATTGGTGATTTAAAACAGCAATAAATAATTGTTTCCTCGGTTACTTTCACAGTAAATGCTGCTACTGACTCAGACAAAAGGTTATCTTCTGAGAATTATTGAAAATCCTCCAAATTTCAGAAATTCATAGAAAAATTCTGAAAAGTTTCAAAAATTTTACAGTAAGTTTCTTATCAAAATTCCTGAAACTACATGGAAATTTTATAGTCGAATGTTTTCGTATATTGATCATTTGAATTAGAGATAAAAAATTATTTTCCCGATTAATTTCACAAAAAATTCTGTTCCTGACTTAGACTAAAGAATTTTTCCTGAAAATTCTGAAAAATTCTTCAGATTTAGATAATTTTGAGAAACTAATAAGTTTTAGAAGTTTTACAATAATTTTCTTATTAGAATTCCTGAAAGTGCACAGGGAAATTTTATACTCGAATTTTTTCGTATATTTGTGATTTGAATTAGGGATAAAAAATGTCTTTCTTGAATAATTTCGCAAAAAATTATGTTCCTGACTCAGACAAAAGAATTTTTCTTGAAAATTCTGAAAAATCCTTTAGATTCAGAAAATTGTGAGAAACTGAAAAGTTTCAGAAATTTTAGAGTAAGTCCGTTATCACAATTTAACAAAATTATATTTATGGTAAATTGAAGAAACGTTCCGGAAAAATGTGGAAATTCTGAAAACGTTCATATAGACTATAAATGTTCAGGAATATTTCGAAAAACTTTTTAAAATTCAGAAAACCCTGAGCGATTCCAGTTAGTTACGAAGATTTATAAAAACACTGGCAAATTTTAAGGAACTTTAGGAATTGTCTATACTATTTTTTTTTTTTAATTTTAGTTCAGTTGAAGAAATTCTAGGCTATTGAAAACATGTTTTCAATGCTCTAGAAATTTTTTCAAAAATTCCTGAAGCATAAAAAAGTCTCGAAAAATTTCTGAAAAATCGAGAAAATGATGAAAATTCTACATGTGCTGGGAAATTTTAAGAAGCTCTTAAAATTAATGGAAACACTTGTAATTTTTCTGGAACTTTAAAAAGTTGTCTTAAATCTCTTAAAATTTAAGACTTTAAGTTTTGGTTCAGTCCAAGAAATTCTGAGAAATCGAAGACGAATTTGGAACACCCTAAAAAATTCTGAAAAATTCTTGAAGGCTAAAAAAACTTTTGATAAACTTCAAACACTTATCTAACATTTAAGAAAATTTTTCAAATTATAAAAATTCCAGAAAACTCTTTGGCGAACTACCATAAATCTCAGGAAATTTCAAATTGCTCTATATTATTATAAAAACATTTCAAACAGTTCTAAAAAATTCTAAACGGCTTAAGAAACCACCAGAGTTTTAGAAAATTTTATGAAAATATAAACATTCTATAAAACCATAAAATTCTGAAACTCTTCAAAAATTGCTGAATCCATAAAAATTTTGAATGCTTTACAGAAACTAAAGTTCACTCGCAAAATTAAAAAAAAAAATTCAAAAATTTATCAATCTATAAAGATGCACAATGTTATACATTTGTTGAAACAGCCATTTTCGTACTAATTCCAAAACATAATATACTTCATTCTATTTTTTACCAACCAACTTTAATCAACGTTTTTGGAAAACTTTTTGTTTATAAGTACTGCTGAAAGAAATTTTACTTTAATGAAAAAAAAAAATGAATTTCTTTGAGAGATGTTATGTTCGCTCAAAAATGAAACTTTTTCACATTACCGGGATTGAAATGTAGTTTTTTCATGGAGAAACATCGCATTCTGTGAGAAATCCATTTCTGTAATCATTGAAAAATACACTTACAGAATGGAATTCTGATATTACCGTTGAGGAGCAGAACTTCCAAACGAAAATATCCAGAACTAATAAAATCTTTAACAAATGTCCGGTTTTCGAAATTTTCTCTCTTTTAAAATATTCAAATTTCTTTTCTTACCATCTTTATTGTTTTTCAAAGGTTATAAATAATCAAAACGTTTATTTTAATTATGACCATGAATTCCTCATAAAATTCTAAGACGATTTTCCTTTTGGCATTTTTCACAAAACTCAAAATCAAAAAAGAAATTTGAGTTTGAAATTTAACAAATAAATGCGCTTTTATGAAGAGTAGGGATAGTAACTGAGTCGAAAAGTCCTTTGCCACTTTTCACAAATCTCAAAATCGAAAAAGATATTACAGTTAAAAATTTAATAAATCTACAGTTTAAAATGTAATGAATCTGAATTTAATGAATGAATGAACACGTGACTTGCGCAGACGCTTTGCACATCACCCAACACAACCTGAAATTTTTTCATTGCTGTGCATGAGGTAAACAACCCGCTTTGTTGATGGTTTCGGTATACAAATTAAATGTTTATCTCATGCGAAAAGTCAGACTTTTAACACTAAATAAACAAATAGCTATTTTGATTGTGAATTTTGTGAAAATAACAAAGAAAAATTTGAATATTTTATACTTTGGAAAAAATGGAATTCGTAACTTTAAGGGCTTATATGTTTTGTATCCCAATCTGAAATTACTGATACCATGTTAATTCCAACAGGTAAACGTAGCTCGCGGAGAAATTGGAAACGTGTACCCTGTAAATACGACGTAAAAAGGTCGCTTCTCTTACGTTTTCGTTGGCCAATCACTTCTATTCAGCTGAGTGAACGGATTCCTTAACAATCAACACACTCTCCGGCGAAGGGACTCGAGGATTTCGGGCCCATAGGTTTCGCTCACTATTCGTTGCAAAACGAATTTTTCAACCCACCACAAAAACCTTCCCGAAACAACTTTCGTGTTAGCCTAGCTCGAGTTTACCTCCATTCTCGCGCTAGCAAAATAAAACTCGACGAGTCAATTTACCACTCTTTAAAGCTTCGCCGTGATTTTATTATTATTATTATTATTTTTGTTTTTTTTTTCTATTTTCTACAACTTTAACAATCATGTTAATTTTTGTACAAATTTTCGCTTCGCTTGTGAACGTTTTTTCCACGCGGTCGTTGAAAAGAAGAATGAAATTTTTGGACCGATTGTCGCGGAGCTAGTCTTTTAAACGCTGCATGCGAGGTCTTTTTTGGAGTGCAATTTTTACGAGCGCAAGCTGAGTTAACGATAATGTCCATTATTATCATTATCTCTGTTGGTTTGTTTGTTAGAGCGTCGTGTTATTCACGGAGGAAATATTTTTTCACGTCGCGCCTTTTTGTATCAGTGATTGTGTATGTCAAATGGAAAGAAAGCTCTTAGTGATCATGTGAATTTTTTGGTAGTCCTTTACAAGACGATCGCAATATTCTTTTATTAGTCGCTTTCATGGGACAACCAAATGTCGGAGCAATTTTGAGTTATTTTTTTTATTTCATCATTACCTTTTTTATATAGTTGAGTACTTTTAAGCATGATTTATTTAACGGTTTAAAAGCGTGGGGAATTAACAAAAATATATGGACATTGTTGATTGAGCGAAACTTGTACATATCAGCATATTTAAGTTGTTTTATTTATTATAGCAATCGCGAGTGCAACACGATAAATGGACGGTCAGAGTATTTCCACCGAGCATTTTGGGGATGTTTTTACAACTTTTTTTTTAGTTTCAGCTCGTTCATTTATTTTTATACTTGTTAGCAGTAAATATAGTGACATCTTTGAACGTTCTTTTTTGGGTTATTTCTCTCCCGAGTTTGGGCATGCGTTTTGTTGGTATTTTTTGAAGTCTCGACTGATTTTTTTTTCAAAGTTTGCAGAGAATGTGAAATAAGGTGGAAGTACTTGGAACCGTGAGTTCCTGACTTGAAAATTTCTAAAAATTATTGTCGAGTATGTGATGTTATGATAAAACAAAAAGGAAAATATTTAATTTTGGTGATTTCAAATTAAGTGCCTGTATTTGAAATTGGTGTTTTTGAGGATATTTTTTGAGTTTCTGCTCATCGGTGAAAAGAATAAATTATATATTGGCGCAATTATGCAGGTTTCGGTTGATATGATTTAATTACGTTTTTTGGTTTGTAATTGGAATTGTATATTTGTTTCGAGAAAAAAATATAGATTTTTGTGATTGGTAAAAAAATAAATTTCACTTTAATATTTGGAAAATAATTTAGGAATTATTTGGCTAAGGTTAGAAGTATACAAAAGTACGAATCTGGAAACTTTCAGGAAATCCAATTTATTTAACGATTTCAATCTAATATGTAAAATTACCAAATTGAAATTTCAGGATGATGTTATATGTAATGATTGAAACTGTGAAAATCGATGTTTGGGAATTGATAATTAATTGAAAAGTTTTAAATCTCGATGATTCAAGGTTTTTTTAAAAATGTACAAATAAAACCTTAACAAATTCATCAATAATAATTATTTTAAAAATTTATAAATTTCAGGGCCTTAACAATTCAGTGACATAAATTTTTATTAAAAAATTAAACTGTTTGAATGGTAAAATTATAAGAATTTCGGAAATTTACGATTTACAACATTGTTGATTTTTAAGTGTTTCGAGGTATCGAAAAATCGCAGAAACAAGCAAATTCGATTTTTCAGTTTTCCAGAAATTAAAAATCTTGGAGTTGGAGAACTCAAATTCTACAATTTCGCAATATTATTCACTTGGATGGTTTGAAAAGTTTGTTATCTAGAAGAAGTATTTCGGAAATTTCTGCATTTCAGGAGTAAAAATTAAGGTGACATAATTAATCTTTTAGAATTATCTGAATTGTGGGAATAAAAAATACTGTTATTTTATGAGTAATATTTTCTCTTTTTTTCAAGATCTTTATCATTGAATATATTACGATTACGAATTCAGGAAATTCGAGACATTTAAGAACATAAAAACTCCAGAATCCAAAATTTAAAAGAAATTCAATTTTTAATCCATACACACGATGCCTACAAAATTTTTATGTTATCGAAATTTTGGTAATTAGAAATTTGAAGTATATAACTTTATATTGCACGTTTTGAAAATCTGAGAATTTCAAAACTGACATTTTTGATTTCGTAATTTTATACATTTTTGTGTTTTGGAAATTTTCTAACCTCACAAGTTCGAAGTATAAGATTTCAAAATCTTTAAATTTGAAGTTCTTAAAACTCAAAACTTAATATTTTGCTATCGAAGTTTCGAGCTTTTTTACTTGAAAATGCAAACTCAAATTCCGTTTAATTTTACAGTTCAAAAATATTATACTCGTAAAAATTAGGTGTCTAGGATTTTTCTAATAAAATTGCGATTCGATAAAACATTTCTCTTTCTAGCAGTAACTTCCAAAAATTAAAACCATATATTTTCAAATTTTCTCAGGAAACTTCCAGTTTTTTCCTCAATTTTTAACATACTCCAAAAATCATTTGAAATTACAATTAATTTTTCCGAATTCAAAAAACTGATTGGCCAAATTTTCACAATATTGTGCAAAAATAAACTTATTAAATTATTTAAGTTACTCTCCCGAGCAGACAAAATTTTTCTTCAGCCCATATTTGTTCACTTTCCACCTTGATTTCATTTGACTATGTAAATTAACTCTTTTTTTGCTAACGTAGCTTACAATAAATTTAAAATAAAAATAAAAAGAACGTTCACCTCAGCAACTAGATTCGTAAAACTGCATGAACGTTACAAAGTGTTGTTCTTCGGGACATATTTGTCAAAAAAAAAAGTATTTTTGTATTATACAGGTCTAGGGTTCCTTAATGTCGTCACTACATTATTATTACAGTTGATGCATAATTGCGTGTGCGTGTTTTTTTTTTTTTTTTTTTTTTTTTTTTTTTTTTTTTTTTTTTTTTTTTTTTTTTTTTTTTTTTTTTTTATTTTTTTTTTTTTTTTTTTTTTTTTTTAAAAAAAATGCAAATACGTTACGTTTGCTTTGGGTAGAGCAAAAATAGAATATTTTTCCTACATCTATTTTTGTACCTGTGAAATTAATACGTTTCAATTATTTTTATAGCGCGCACGTAGACATGTAGATCGTGTTGTTTTTTGGATGTTTGCAAGTTTTTTTCATTTTTCTTATCAACGAGTGCAATTATTGCAACGCTATAAAAAAGGAATTATTCGGAAAATAGTTTTTTGAGATAGTTGAAATTCTTTGTTCAGAATAATTAAAGAGATTGAAAAAATGGCGGGTAGTAGGGTTTTTGGATTTGAGATTCTTTTCTTTAGAAGCAGTGAAATGAATAGAAGTTTCAAAATTATCACTCAAAATTTTAATTTCAAGACTTTTGAATTCAGTATTCAAATTTTTAATGGTCTTATAGTTTTCAATTTGTAAATCCAAGTTTTTAAATTGGAATTCTGAATTTTGTGAATTAATGTAGGATATTATTTCTTTAAATTCAAAGAACTCTAGAATCTTAAATTTATATTCAGTATTTTTAAATATCAATTATTTCGAAAAATTGCATTGCTTGGATTTGAGATTCAAATCAACGATTTTGAAATCATAAAATTTCAATTTTTGATTTTCAAATTTTCCGATCCGAACATTAAGTTCTTTATTTATTTTATTTAATCCTCTTGCTATAAAATATTGAGTTTTTCAAAAAAGTTTTTTAATATTTAAATAAAATACCTCAGATTCTAAATTTCACAGTTCAAGGTTTTTATTAGCATTTTTATTTGTGTAATTAATTTCATAATTGGAAATTTTAAAGTGTTTCGGTAGTGTTATAACTTTTATTATATAAATATTTTTCAAAAATTCAAAAACCAAATATCTGAACCATGAACACTATAAATTCCAAAATTTGACGATTTGAAAAAAAAAAATCTGCCTATCCAAATCCACAATCAGAATTTTGTGTGAGACTTTATTACTTTTGCAGAAATTTTTGAAAATACTGTACAGCAAGTAGCAAAATTCCAAAATTTCGAGAATATAAAAATGTTTCATCAAAATTATTTTAAAGTCAATTAAATAACAAAAATGTAAAATTCTCAGGAATATTTATGAAAATTCTAATTTGAGAAACTCTGAAATTTTGAGATTTCTCATGAAATGGAAAACGAAATCTCATATTTCGCACTCATTTCAAAAAATAAGAAAAACAGACTTCATAATTCTACAATCACGAAAATTCAGAACTTCACTCGATAACGTGGAATTCAATTTTTTAGATCAAAACATGCAAAGTTTCGTTATTATGAAATATCAAAATCCTCATTACCAAAATTTAATATCATTTCGTCAAAACAGTCTTCCAAGTTCTATAATTCACGTTTTCTTACATCCACAAATTATAGTTTTAACGATCCAACTCCTAAAATCATAACACTCAGGAATCCAAAAATCCCGCTGAAATTTTGAAATTTATACTCAAAAATTCAAATCCAAAAAAAAAATTTATCGCTAACAAAAATTTCTAGAACTGTTTTTGTCGATTCCCGTCCATTTTCCCGAATGCAGTTTCCCGACAGGCTGTTTCCAAAAATATAAAAATTTTTCTTTTTTTAATCAAAAAAGTTATGATTTTACAATAAATTTTATTAGCCAAAAAATTCGTATAAAAAATGATCGTATGAAAAGTGCAAGGAAAAGTGTATCCAAAAAAGGAAATATATAAAAAACGGTCACAAAAAGTAACTCTCAAAAAAATGAAATCAAAAAATCAAACTGTCAAGTTTCAAAATGAAATTGACCAGGAATAATAAACAATCGCTGCCTGGGAACTTTTAAAAAGTAACATAAATTTCAAAAACAAAAAAAATCGATTCAGAATTAAAAACATATTTTTTTTACTCTTTAATTATTATTTCTCGAACAAAAAAATATGAATGATTTGTATATTTTTGATTATGGCACACTTTTTCTGAAAAATGTTTTTTAACGTCTTTTTTTCTAACGGTCATTAGTTCAAAAATTATGTTGCAGTAAAAAATTGAAAAATTAGAAAAAAAGTTCATTAAGAAAAAAAATTATTACTTTTGAAAAATTTTTGGAAAAACTGACCCAGTACCGGTATATTCATATAAAAGAATAAAAAAGAAGTGTCGGGAAAAATGTTGTCGGGTAAATTGTTTGTCGGGAAAAGTGTTTGTCGAGAAAAAGTTCGTCAGGAAAATTGTCTGTCGGGAAACTGCTTTCGGGAAAGTGACTGGGTACCGTTTTTGTCTAATGAACAGTCAAAAAATGCAAAATCAACACTCACAGAATTTTTCATTTGCATGAAATTTGCTCGAACAATACGACCTTTGTTTATTTGTTTCTTTTTTTGCACGTGTGTGTTGTTTTCCAGCGTAAGAACTACCGAGAGTACCTGATCAAAAAACAAAAAAATCCTCTTCATCGCTTGGTAGTTCTAACGTTTGATCGTGAAAAAATATTTCGAATCTTGTCAGTGGTATAATGTTTTCAAAAACTGTTGGTGTAATCCTTCGAATTTTCCAAATATTCGTTTTTCGCCATTTTTTCCTCCTCGCTTTGTCTCGATACGTATATAAATGTGCGCGGTCCTTATCACTTGAAAAAAAGGATTATACATATATAAATACTATGAATAATTAATATATGAAGAATATTTAACGACTTATTGTACTAAGGTAACTGGACAATATTACACGTATCGCTGTACTCCATCGAAAAAAAAAACTATTAAAATCTGCGTATTACTCCAATTCGAAAAAAAATCGTTCTCGTAAAGATTTGAATATTCCGAGCTTGTAAAACGTCCCGCTGAAAATTTTGACAAATAGCATTGTGAAATATTTTGTGTTTCATGAAAATAGTATTTCATCGAAGTTTCGAGAGTTGAAAACAAATCATTATTGTTATTTAGTTGTAATTGTGTATACACTGTTGAACACTGAAGGCATGAGTAATCGTGGTGAAATTATTTGGAAATCAAATTTTCCGCTTTTCGCTCAATCCCTGTATTTTCGAAACGGACTGAATTTGTTGACTGGGAAAATTTCTGAAAAATACAAAAAAATAACTTTTCCGAATTGATTTGATTGCTCCACGAAATTGGTAATAGAGGGTGAATTGAAATAAGACCCTGAGATCGAAATTTCATTTTTGAACAATTCTATTCCGAATTTTTTTTTTCAGAATCCAATTCAAAAGTTACATTTTAAAAAACAAATATAGAGACAATGATTTTGAAAAATTTTTCCTCAAAAAACAATATACTCCAGGTTACACCAAATTCGACTAAAGTTTTAGTATTTCATTTCACTCTTGAAACCAAGTTACGAATCTAGATTTGATTTCTGAATGATGGGCTATGCTTAAATGTATATCATGTATAGTCGTTGAAAAGCGTAATTAAGTGTACATGAGTCTAGATGTACTGGTTCGTTGGCTATTTATAGAAAGAGACCCTGCTTTATCACTTATGAATTAGAACATTATTCTTCAGAAGCTACAAAATCTGAAGAATAACAAAACCCCTGGTACTTACAGGCGTGAGAGAACCTTAGAAAATCTCGCTTTCTCTCAGAAATTTTTTTAAAATCAATTCTAATTTACTTTATGCAGTTCAAGACATTGAAAAATTAGAAAAATGTAAATTTATACTTGAAAAATTGCAAAAATGAGAGACGTTGAACTATAAACTCCAAGGGTAAGATTACTTGAAAATTGAAGGGGGATTTTTGGTTTTCAGGGCTAAAACTGGTCTTTTTTCAGTATTTTTCTCTAATTGGTGTATTACTCTTATCACATCTGAATTTTAATGAAATATAAATGAAATAAAAAAAATTTTCAGTATGCGATTTGGCGATTAAAGAATTTACAGAATTTTTTTTATACTTTTGCAGCACAACTGAAATTCTGAACACCGACTATGCTATAGCATGAATCAACGACAACTGACAAACTCAAATGAAATCTCAAAAGAAAAAACCTTTATCGTCAAAACATAAACCCTTAAAATAAAAAAATTATTTTAGATTTTATGACTATGTAAAAAATTGAAATTGCAGGCCTTGATATGCACTTTTGAATAAACAAAACATTATTACAATATTTTCAGTTTTATACCCGAAAAAAGAGAGTCCTCCCTTAAAGATTGAAATTTTTAAAAACCTGCTTGGTACATGAAAAATACAACAGCATAATTCCAGTCGAAAAATAAAATTTAGAGAAAAAGAGAGATTCTTCTAATTTCTCTGACCCCTGTAATTTTACAATGGAAAATATATCAGATGAATGTTTCATCGGCAAGTTATATCATACGAGTCATCCTCGAAAGTGTATGACGAAAGGGCTGAAAATTAAAAGGTACCTAGCGTCTTATCACTATAAGGTCCATTTTCGGAATTTCCTACGCAGAAAGTTAACCACAATGGTAAAGCTGGTTAGCCTCTTTTAAATTTCCAGTTCTTCGACCATCCGAAGATGGCGTGTTATTTCGATTGCTCTATCAGAATGGAAGCCTTTCAATCGTACAAGAGAGTAGTCGATGTACAGTTACACATATTATAGTATTCCGCGCAGAGTTCTAGCGTTATTTGAAAATGCGAAAAGTCGAAAGGGCCCAAGTGCTAATCTACGTTGAATCGCTCGAGAAACGAGTCGCGTTTCGTCCCACTTGGACCCTTTTGAATTTCCCCTCTTCGTTTAGAACCGCGCCGAAAAAAACGATCCGATTCTAACTTGGCGATTTTGTTCATTCGAAAAAAGAAACTATAGGGAATAATAATAATAATAGCCTAAAGTATTTTTCAAAGAAGGGAAAAGTTGTAGAAAATTTTATAAAGAGTATATTATTTTTGTACACTTACCAGAAAAAAAATTCGGTTCGTTTTCTTCGGCCCAAAAACACAAACTTTCAGAGTAGCTGCTATTTATGGAGACGTTAAAAAAATTACTTCTTTTTTTACACGGTACTTTTTGTGAAAATGTCGAACATTCCAGTTGTTATTTTTTTTTCTTTTGTTGTGTAGTTGTAAAATTAGATGACTTTCGCGATGAATGTAGTTGCAGAAAAATTTCTTGAGCGCAAATGCAAATTTCTTGAGCACGAGTGTACGTGATTCTTAGTTGTGTAAAATTAGTCCAATATTACGATAATCGCGACTGTGTATGTGCAAGGGATTCATTGTTGTTAATGAGTTTGTTGAAAAAAAAGGTCGAAAATGAAATTGATGACAATGAGTAAATAATTAAAATATACGCTGATAACAGTCGCCAGCCTGCAATTATTGTTACGGTTATGATTAATTCTCATTTAAATTACATTATTGTAATTCTATATCATTACTGTAATAATGGTTATAAAATAATACATGATACGAATATGTTGTAACGTTTCCATGTAGTCAATCAAAAAGCGTTTAATAGAGTATTTATTGAAATCATCAAGTTCTTATTTCTTTTATCCTCATCTTGAAATCGAGTTGTTGAGTTAATTAACAGAGCAGAGATTTTTTTTTGTATGTTTTTTTTAATTTTTAGGCTTCGAACGAAATAATCCATGGTGAAACCTTTTTTTCCTTTTCATGTTTTTTGTTCCAAAAAAGAAATAAAATATTTCCATAAAGATGAATTGAACAATTTACCCAGTAAACCTGTGAGTTCACGTAGTGCTTCAAAAATCTCGCCTTTTAAGGGGGGGAACTCCTATAGACGGTTAAAATCTTCGCTAAGCTTTGCGTGTGGATTAAAAAAAAGTATAACATAGAGCAATGAAATTTTACACAAATGTAGTTTATTTAATAACAAATAAAATAACATTGAACTACATTCGATATGTGGAACCAACCTGGTGTAATCAGTGCAATCGATTTTGACACTTTTTTTTAATAAAAGCTTATGAAATTCTACTCTATTTGAACCTTTAAAATAAAAAAGAAAATTTTTTTTTCAATATTTTAATTGCAAAACAGTTTTTAAAAAATTTATACTTTTTTTTTGGTTATAAAACCAGTAAAAAAAATTGTGAAAATCGATTGATTTGCACTTATATGAAGTGCAGGGTCCAGTTTGGGCACTGATTACACCAGGTTGGTTCCACATATCGAATGTAGTTCAATGTTAATTTATTTGTTATTAAATAAACTGCATTTGTGTAAAATTTCATTGCTCTAAGTGTTTTACTTTTTTTTTAATCCACATGAAAAATTTAGCGAAGATTTTAACCGTCTACTGGAGTTTCCCCCCTTAAACACTTGGCGTGAGTCAGAGATAACAGTGAGCTTCGGAGGGAAATTTTGCAGTAAGTTATACATTATTATAATATACAATAAATAGTTACTCATTAACAATTTAGTTATTTTTACATGCGAACAACTAAATAATGCAAAAAAAAAGTTTGAATTCGAAAGTCAGCTGGAATAGATTTGCTAGAAAAAATTATTATAATTTCATTATTTTTATAGTTATTTCTCATTCATTTTCCCAGGAAAAATTTAAAACAGAAAAAAAAACAAATGAATAAATAAAATTATTGGATAGCTATCTTAAACAATCCGAGCTTTCAGCATATTTTTGTGTCCTTTTCCAATGGGAAAATCCCGCATTTTCTGACGACAGACCAAATATTTTTTACCCAAGTTTTCTGATCATTTTATAATTTTAATAAATTTACTTTCATAAATTTCATGAAACTTCAACAGAAAAAAGATTATTATTGTTCGTAATTATATTGAGGATTCGGAAGCATTTAGCAATTTCTGGTGCATTATTTATTGCAAGGTTTATGATGCATCAGTTTATTATCATTGTTGTATTGAATTCTTGTGAATTCGATCGTTTTTATTCGCGAAATTCGTTTAGTTGGTTTTATTTAGTATTCGACGTTCGTATTGAATTTTGAATTTTCGTGGGTCGATTGAGAGCGTGCGCGCGCAGATTGGTTCGTACGGTTTCCGCTCACAAGGTGGCTGCACCTACGGTTTTCCCGAATGTCAGATATTGTGCTGAAAGCTTAAATACTAGCGAAAACTTCGTTCAATATCGCTTCGAGGCTTTATAGCTAAGATCAAAGTGTAGTATCTGTTCTTATTAGCTTGATATCTAATACGGAATTCATTGAATTCCTTAGTATATCGAACTGATTTTTGAAAACAGAGGAAGCAATGGGGCTTGCTCCGACTTCCTCACGGGTGGTCCTTGTATTGCAGTACAGCAAGGTTTTACCGCCCAATAAACTATATCCAAACATAATAAAATTTAGGAGAGATAAATATTGGAACTTTATGGAAGTATGCGAGACACACGAATTCATCTGACTTCGTCAGTATCGATTTACCGACTTCAAATCTGCATAATTTTGTTTAAACCACGCCCATCGATTTTAAGATTTTGATAGTTAGTGACTGTTAGAGACTGCAAATTTATAAAAACTGAATAACATTGATTAATTATAGTGTACAACTGTAATAACCAAACCAAAGGTTAACAATTGTTTACCAATTTGATCATGATTTTCAGAACGAAATTGATTAAATTTTCAATTTTGATACTTTAAAAATTAGAATTTCATAATCATGTAGTATTCAAAAGTTGTTAATTCGAAAAAAACAATTGTAAAATTCTAAATATGGCATACGCATGAAATAAATTGAAAAATATTCTACGATTTGCGGTATTTTTTAACCAAATTCTACATATGCATTAAATTCAGTTTTGATGTTAGAAAATGTGGCGAAATTCGTAAAATATAGAATCAGCAACTGATATAAAACTTCATAATTTAATTTTTTTAATTGAAAATTGTAGTATTTCACTTGTACAGGGAGATTCAACATGACCTGAGGACCCGAAAAATTTAGATTCCCTGTAAAATTCTAAGACAATATTTCCTTTGCCACTTTTTATAAAAAGTCAAAAAAGTTATTCAAGTTTGAAATTTAAACAATAAATGCGCTTTTTTAACAAGTGGTAATGAAAACCACGGACCGAACTCTATCTGAATTTTCTTCATATTTTTCTGAGTCGAAAAATCCTTTTACCACTTTTCACAAAACTCAAAATCAAAAAAGATATTCGAGTTAGAAGTTTCAACCAATCAGATTTTTCAGATTTCAAACTCGAATATCTTTTTTGATTTTGAGTTTTATGAAAAGTGGCAAAAGACTTTTCGATTCAGAAAATTATGAAGAAAATTTGGGTAGAGTTTGGTCCTTGGTTTTTATCACCATTTGTTGAAAAAGCGCATTTATTGTTTAAATATCAAAGTTGAATAACCTTTTTATTTTTAAGTTTCGTAAAAAGTGGCGAAGGAAATATTATTTTAGAATTTTACAAGGAATCTAAATTTTTCGGGTGCTCAGGTCATGTTGAATCACCCTGTATATAGTTCTAAAAAAGATTTAAAAAATTAAAATATGTGTAAAATAACTATTAAATGAATAAATTGTTTATTATAGTATAATATATAGTAATAATAATATAATAATAAAAAAATTATAATTATCAAATTGAAATTTAGTAATTTATAAATATTCATGATATTATAATTAAACAATCTCTAGATCTTTATTGACGTTTGAAAAATTATTGATGATCTCTCTCATACGAGATAAAACATTTTTTATTTTACAAGAATTTTATCTGTATTCTATTTTTTTGAATTTTGGGAATTTTCGTGATTTTCCCCATCAGTTCTTAAATTTTATCAACATTTCTATTGGAATTTTCGAAATTATTAATGAACTCCCGTATAATAAATAAATGTGTTATGATTTTAATTAGTATATTGCAGTTCTCGTAATTTAACAGAATTTTTCTTAATTTACAAAACTTATCATTATTTTCTGAAATCCCAGTATTAATTTTTCGGATTTTCTAGAATTATAGCTATTTTTCTAGAACTAAATATTTAAATTATTTGAATTTTAAATGAAACAACTGCCTCCCGCCGGAAAAATGTAAGCAATGTTGCCAGACTTTATAGTACTTTAATGTCTATGATATTTTGTAAATACAGAATTATTAGTAACATTGGCACCATAAGTTTTTATTGTTAATAATATTAGTAATCTTGGTATTTAGTGTTTAATATGATGGCAATAATTTTGCAAGTTATTTTTTATGTCGGTAGTATAGACATTTTATGTGTTTTATGTCGGTTAAAAAGTTCGCAATCGATTAAATGGCTATCAAAACTGTAAACACACCAGTAAATGAGTAAATTAAGTAAACACTAGTTTGGCGCCGTTTTTATCTGTCAACATATAATATAACGTCTGCGCGATGTTTTTTTTTTAATATCAAAACTGGTGTAACAACTTTCGAATAGTTAATCTAGAATAACAAGCTAAATTTGACCTGTCTACAATTCTATAAGTTATAATACATGATAGTAAAAATACGTAAATATAAAATGTGATTCTAGTCGAAAAAATTATAATTATAACCGACGGTTTTCGAAGAATCATATCAAGAGCCTTATTATTCTTATCTCTGCAATAAAAGCAATAAGGTACAGCTGACGGAAAAAACGTATTTGTAAAACATGAAAAAAATGTAGTAAATGACGATTCTACTGAAAGGAAGATAAATATATTTTATTCTAAAGTGAGTGTCATTTTTGTTATTGAAATCATTTGCCAAGAAATATGAACGATTTTTTTTTTTAATAAATTTGGAGACAAAATTTATTTACAAGTATAGTTAACTTTTTATTATTTGCAATTATTAAGTGAATTTTTATATTTCCAATATAAAAATTACACGTGCAAAATCAATTTGAGTCATTTTGAATTACAACATTTTTATGATTTTTTACTAGTGAATTCCGCACATTTTTTTCCAGTTCTTGAGCAGAGCAATTTTATCAGTTATGAATACTTACAAACTCAAGTTCTAGATTTTTAATTGTCTGGTATATTAAAATTCTGAGTATTTATATTCTCAATATATTTTATTTCAAATGTGCAATACCACAATATTATAGTTTATTGATGTCGAAATTTATGTATTATAGGATTTTTTATTTGAAAACATATATTAAATGAAATCATCAAAATTCTTTATAGATGTTTTTTTTTATTCTAATAATATTATTGATATTATATACTAAACGTATTTCATAAAACTAAAGCTTTTAAAAAAATTAATATTTCGTTTTTTTATTTACTAATTATTCAACTCAATTTTCAGGATTTTAATATATATTTTTTCTTGCTCAGTTTTTTCTCAAATTTTGACTCATTAAAATGCTATCATTCTTAATTATGAATAATTAAAATTTTACAAATACAAATTTAAAAACTAGGCTTTTTCAGAATCCAAAAACTAAAAATAGTACAACCCTAGTGATTTCGATTTTTATAAAAAAAAGGCAGAATTTTTATAAGAATCAGTTTTTTATAAGAATTTTGTTTTTTTATGAAGTTGACCTTATAAAATTGTTATTAAAAAATAAAATTTTATAAACAGACACTTTTATAGAAAATTGTAAATTTTTTATAAAAAAATATTTGAGCCTTGTACATTTTGTATAAAATTTCATATTTTTATAAAAAAATTTAAAATCTCCCTTGTCACTGTGATTTTTATAAAAAAATGACAAATCTTTATAGAAAACTCCATTTTTTAAATCGATTTTATTAAAGCTTTATAAAAAATTTTGATTTTTATAAGAACAGTTTTATAAAAAAATTTATTTCCATTAAACAAAAGTTTGAAAAGTTTTGTACCTTATAAACAATTTATAAAATTTTTACAAAAACAGTTTTATAAAACTGACATTTTTTTATAAAGTTTTTATAAAATCAGTTTATAAAAAACAGAGTTTTCTTATAAACTTTTTATAAAGATTTTTCTAAAAATGACAGTTACTAGGGCTTATAAAAAAATGTAATTTTTAAAAGTTTTTTTTTTTCATAATATAAGTTTTCTGTATTTAATTTTTTATAAAACGACATTTTATGAAAAAAATTTTCTATAAAAATTTCTGCAACAAATAAAATTTTATAAAGAAAATGTTTTTTATGAAGTTTTTATAAGGTCACTTTATAACAAAAATTTTTCTTATAAAAAGTTTATAAAAAAATTTTATAAGGTTTTTAAAAGGATCAAAGTCACTAGGGAAGTCATGTCTATAAAATTCCAAACGTTCAAAAATCAACGAAAAAATTAAAAAATTGTTCTAGCATAGTATACTATTGCTAGTAATTGAATTAGTTTATAATTATTATTGTTTAACAAATATTATTTAACGTTTCTCATTATTTTTCATTTAAGCTATGTATGGAAATGAAACATCAATTTTTTTTCGTTTTTGTTCATTTCATAAACATTTGGATCGAGGCACATTACAAGTCTGTCTTAAAAAGTTTATAGAGTAACAAATTTTAAAGTAAAATATTTTTCTCTTTTGTATGATTGAGAAGTTCTTGAAAAATTTTAAGATCATTATTAAGATAATAAAATAGTTCTAGGATAGTTGCAAAGTTAAAAAAAATTGGAACAGAAAATCTTTAGGTCAATTTTTAACTAAAAAATTGAATTATTTTGGATAATAACCGATGTAAAAAAATTCATTTCTTTTTTTAGCATTAAATTTCAAAATTTTAAGTTCACAGCAGAAAATAATAATTTCTAAATTTTTTTTACGTATCGCAATTAAAAAATTCAGAATTGACAAAAACTGTTTGAGGATGTTTTTAGAAAAAGCCAATTAATGATATTTGACTTGTTTGTTTCAAAAGTACATATAAAATTTTCTTTGTTCACAATTCTTACATTTCATAACTTTGAAATTTAAAAGTCTGAAAAATTATCTAAAATTATCTTACCATCCACATATTTCCATTTAATTAAACTAATTAAATTTAATTCGAAATACAAAAAACCTTATTTAAGATATGCCATAAAGCTTGAATATTTCATTTCACTTTTTGTATACTGAAAGTTGCGAATATTAAGTTTTTCATTCTCAAAATTCAGTTTCGAATCCTGAATTTTTGACTATACAATAATAAAGTAAGATATAATAATTACTTCTAAAATTTGTGTAACTCAACAGATGCAAATGACCTTTTGGTTTGGGTACAACCTTGGAACATTTTTATTTCCTGGCTTCGATGTCACGAGTGTTGCTGGAATCATTTGTGTTTGTTTGGGCCTCGCCAGCTTGGCCATACTCCACGAGGGCATGAAAATCATGCAAATAAAACTGAGACAAGCCACAATCCTATCCCCAGGAGATGGCGAACCTAGGAATTCTGAAAGTTGCTCGTTGCTTTCAAGAATGTCTCCCAGAATAAATATAGGATCTGTGCCTCGAAGAGAATGGCAAGCAAAAATCTTCAGAAACCTTAAAAAAAAAGAATGTACATCAACAGATGAAAATTCTGCATGTGCAACTGTTTTTATTTTGTGTTTTATTCAGGCACAGAAGGGTTTTTGGGGTTCAAATCCCTCTTGAAATTAGGATAAAATTAACTATTATTTCATATACAAATAAAAAATTAAAATGACAAAAAATGTTATACTGAAATCTAAAGGACAGAACGAATGATTTTAAGTAAGTTTTCAAAGTTAAACAAAATTCAGAATTCTTAATTTTAGTTTATCAAAAATAACAATAATCCTGGCTTCAAAAGAATTTCGTTTTCAATAAAATCTTAACCATAGCCATTTAGCTAGTAAAAAGTGGCAAATTCAACTTTGAAGGATTATTTCAATTCAGTGAATTTTAAAGAAAAATTAGAATCTACCAAAATACTAAAACTTTAAAAAACTTTGAACTCTGCAGCATCAAATCCTAGAAAGCTAGATAGAAATTTATAAAAATACAAGAAGATATTTTAAATCATACAAATTCTAAAGAAGGAGTAAAAGTAATAGAATTCTATAAAAGAACTGTCTTCTGAAATAACTGAATAAATACTTACGATTCATAAAACTTCTTATTCTACGGCATCGAATTCTGAAAAGTGTATATAGCAATTACAGAAATACTTAAAATCTATAAAAATACTAAAAAAAAAAATAGTAAACAGTACTAAAAAAATAAATAAATAAAAATACTGGAAATCTGTAGAAAATACTGTTTTTTCTAAAAAATCAATTTAAAGACTTTAAAGTATAGCATCGAGTTCTGAATATAAAAATATTAGAAAACACTACAGAATTTTTCTAAACAAATTCCATCACAATAATTCTAGAAATCTATGAAATGCTTAAAATCTGTGTGGTTATAATTTTCTCAAAAAACTATAAAAATATTTTAAAACTTTGAGTCCATAAATTTAATTACTGAAATCTAGAGGACAGAACATATAAGTTCATGAAAGTTCTGAAAGTTTAAAAAAATTCAGAATTCCTAATTTTAGTTAATCAAAGGTAACAATAATCCTGGCTTCAAAAAAATTTTATTTTCAATAAAATCTTAACTATAGCCATTAATCTTGTAAAAAGTAGCAAATTCAACTTTGAAAAATTATTTCAATTCATTGAATTTTGAAAAAAAAAAATTAGAATCTATCTACGAAAATACTAAAACTTTAAAAAACTTTGAACCTTGGAGCATAAAATCCTAGAAAGCTAAATAGAAATTTATAAAAATACGAGATGTTTCAAATCATACAAATTCTAAAGAAATACTAAAAGTAATAGAATTCTATGAAAGAACTGTCTTCTAAAATATTTGAATAAATACTTACAATTTATAAAACTTTTTATTCTAGAGCATCGAATTCTGAAAAACGTATATATAACAACGTAAAAAATACTATAAATCTATAAAAGTACTAAAAAACAATACTAAAATACGAGAAAGCTATAAAACACGATAAATTTATACAGATGCAATTTTATCGGAGATCTATATAGCCATCTACAAAACTCCTCATAATCTGTAAAAATATTAAAGAATCCTTAAAAATGTTATAAATACTTAAGAAATGTAAAAAATAATATAAATCTTTTAAAACTTCAAAACTTTGTAAATATAATTTTTCCAAAAAGTTATAAAGGCTTCTATTTTAGAGCACAATAATTGTAATAAATAATAATAAGTAATATAATATTAAAATAATAAATGGATAAAAATATAATAATTATTAAAATATAATAATAATAATAAATAATATAATACAATAAATAATAATTCTATAAATCCGTAAATGTACCTGAAAATTCTTTCAATTGTATAAACACATTAAAAAAACGAAAAAAAGTAATGAAAATCTATAAAACATACTGATATCTGACAAATGAATTTAAATATTAAGAATCGTTGGAAATTTCAATACTATAGTATGAAATTCTATAAATCTATAAAACGATTGATAGAAACACTATGAATTGATAAAAATGTTAGAAAATACTGCAAAATTTGATGAATCACATTCATTACGAAAATTCTTTGAATCTATGAAATATCTAAAATTTGCAGTTATAATTTTCTCAAAAATTTCTAAAATTTTGATTCCTAGAGCATCAAATTCTAGAAATCTATTATAATATGAGGAAATCCTGCAGATTTTACAAATACCAAATAATCATGAAAATTATCAAAAATCTTAACCTCAGTGACTTGAAAACCACAAAAATCAAATTTCATTACATTCATTACAAACATAAAAAATGTGTGACTTTTGACCCTAAAAGTTGTGTAATTTTAAAATCCCAAAATTCGAAAAATTGAAAAATCGTACTCCCGTAACCAGATCGACAAAAATTAAAAATTATAAAAATCCGAAAAAAGTGTACTTTTTTAAAAATCCCTCCCAAAAATTTGATGCGCTACGTTATAACTATAATTCTGGGTATTTTTTAATACAGTCTAAGTTTCGTTCCATTTTCAAAATCAGCGAAAAAATTAAAAATAAAATAAATACAATAGACAGTTCCTTACATACACGATTATGCAAAAATCAAAAGTCAGACCTTGAAAAACCAGTAAAAAAAGTTATCAAGAAATTATGTGCCTGAAGTTCCAAACGTTTATTAAATAAACAAAAACGAAAAAAAAACTTATTTTTCATTTCCACCCATGATTGAAATTAAAAATAATGAGAAACGTTATGTAATATTTGTCAAATATCAAAAATTAGTGATTAATTCTATTACTAGGAATGATAGAACAATTTTTTTTTTGTTTATTTGAAAACGTTTGGAACTTCAGAGACATAAAATTTATTCAAGTGAACCAAATCAGTTTTTCAGTATATGTTGAGGTAACTTCGAAAAATTCTTAAAATAATCAAGAATTAATAACTTTTTTTTCAATCCTCCCCCCCCCCCAAAAAAAATGTTTTTTATCTGCCACTGTCAGATTTACATAATTATGTTTCTCAAGTTTCAAACGTTTAAAAGTATAAATTATTCATTATCTTTCATAATAAGAGTAATTAATAATAATAGTTATTTAACAAATATCATTAGACATATCTCACTATTTTACACTTGATTCATGGATGGAGATAAAAGATAAATTGTTTTTTTGTTTTCTTTTTTTCATAAACGTTTGGAACTTGAGGCACATAAGAAATTGGCTATTCATGATAATTGCATTGAGGATATCGAAAATTCCAATAAAATGTATTTCCAAAAACATGAGGTTTGGGTCAGTTTCGTATTAGCGAAATAAAATATTTTATGAAACAACTCGAATAATTTTAGTTTTTACTGGATAACATGGTGGACCGAAGTACTCCATTGGGCGCTTCACACGACTCTCAGCTATTTGCTCATGATGGCCATTATGACGTACAATGGGTACATAGGCATCGCTATAATTGTTGGTGGTGGTTTCGGCTACTGGATTTTTGGGCCTGCCCTCCAACAAATGAACTCTGCTAGAATTTGCAAGGAACGACAAATTATCAAATGCGACATCGGATGCTCGAGTACCGTTTTTTTAAAAACTAACTTTTTAAAAAGCAAGACAAGTCCAAAAAACAAAATAGCCTTAAATTTGAAGAAGGAAAAAATTGAAGGCACTGTATCATAATTTGCACTGTTGATTGTTGTTGCAAAATGCATTCTCGAAAATCAAAATATTTGAAAGAAATTGAAATTCAAGAAGAAATACATCTGCAAATATAATTAAGGTTTCAATTATGAGTTTAAAAAAATGAGTATTGAAATTCTAGGTACATTTTGGTAATGATAAAATAAAATGTTTAGTCCGTCAGTTTATGATTATTATTATGGTTACAAATCATACTATACTGAATATAAATACTTTAGATAAAAAACAATCTAATCATTAAACTAAAAATATGAGCTTTTTCGTCAAAAAGCATATAAATGATAAATAAATTTACAGGCACGATAGAAAATGCAGAACGAAGGCCTTCTTCTGTTTCTGTCGTAGCAGAGGAAATAATGACAGAAGTGAATGTGGAAGTTCATGACTCCCAAGAATAAACAAAAAAACATTGCTCAAACCAATTGTGGAAAACTTTATTTTGCCAGCATTACAGATGACTTTTATACGTCTTGCAAAATACAATGATGTAACCTTGTTAAGTATTTTATATATATATTAAATAAATTTTAAAAAATAAATACTGATTTAAGCCAACTTAATTTTTATGAGTAAACTGTACTCCAACAAATCTCTTGTGAGGTAAATAGGAATCCACTTTGATTTCATTTTTAAATTCCCGAAATGTTTAATAACGGGAATAATCCAATTGGTATTTAAATGCTCGTGTGAGTGCAAAAAAAAGAAAATAAATATAAACTCGTTTTCGAGTAGTAACTTAAAAGATCTAGAAAATGCATCACATTCGAGTTTTTAAACTATAAGTATTATAAAGTAAATAATACAATGAATCAATTTTCACATTATTTCTTTTTTTGTTTTCGAGGTTTTCAAACAAGATTTTTTTTAATTTTTGTAAAATTATTCACGGGCTGAACTCGAATCAAGCCGCTTCGTAGTTTTGAAAATATAATAAGCAGGGCAACAGAAAATATTTTTTTAAATAAAAAATATTTGAATAAATTTTTTAATAGAGTTTTTGAGAAATAAATATTTTCTAACTTTTCATGTACAGAATGAAAAAATTCTCGAATTGGAAACTAAAAAAATGACAATCGTGGTTATGAATTATGACAATTGTTTATTAACGGATTTAACAACAAACTTCATTCAATGTAAAAATAAGTTCAGTAAAATTCCAAGTTAGGGAGCTTCCATAAATGATGTCACGGCCTTAGGGGGGAGGGGGGGTCAGCCCATTTGTGACAGTTTGTGACAGAAAGGGGGGGGGGGGTTCTCAAAAATGTGATGTCACGTTTGTAGCAAAAATTTTTTTGGTGAAATTAAACATTGCTCCGGGAAAAATTGCGAGTGATGATTTGTATTTCGATTAAAAAACATAAAGCATTTTATATCTATTTTCGATGTGACTGAAAATTGATGTGAACATTCAACAAAATTGTAGAAATGAAACTGACTAGACTAGATACATTTTAGAAAGCATTTTCATTTAAAAAATTAAAATTTGTATGTATTTTCAATACTTTTTATTTCGATGTATTTATATGATGATAATCATCATTAACATAATAATAAAAATAATATCAACGTTTTAGAAATTAAAATCGTTGAAAATTGAAATAAACGAATTAAATTTTAAAACACATTAATAATAATTGGACGAATAAATAAAACTATTAAATGATTCAATTCCGGATAAATTAAACTTTTTCAAAATTAAATATTTTTTTATGATAAATAAACAAATTTATGTAAAATAGTGCTTTAAAAATCACATTGTTGAAAATAAAAAAATTTTTGCCTCACATTTAAAATCCAACATTGTGACGTGACACAGGAGGGAGGGGGGGTCTGTAAATTTGTGACACACTGTGACAGGGGGGGGGGTCCAAAAAACACCAAAAAACCGTGACATTATTTATGGAAGTTCTCTTAGAATAAATCAAACGACTGTGTAAAATGAATCAGCGGACATTATTTACTTATGAACATTGTCAATATCACGTGATATACTGCAATAGATTAATCAACTAATAAACTTGAAAAAAAAAAAAAAATAAAAAATATTTAACCTAATTTTTCGTTAATATTTCGTAGGTATTTTGGTAAATATTTTCTGTTGCCCTAATAATAAGTATTTTCAATTATCAATATCTAAAAATTTGTACTCAAAATAAAAAATTGGAAAAATGTTGAATTTGACCATATTAACTGTAAAACTGCGTTAAATAGTTCAAAAAAATAATGCGAATTCTGAAAATAGCTGGAACAATACAAACACTGATGTTTGCTCCCAGATTTCTCTATTATACCAAAATATAACAAATCCCACGTTATTCTTGACATTTTTTTAATCTTTCGCATGATAATCCTTGATACAAAATATGCTTTTTTGTACTCGGACGGCTGAGAAAGATGTAAAAGTTATTTTTTAAAAAAACATATCTCCGACATCTTTTTTAAAAACTAACAAAATTGAATAACAAAAGACTAAAGTGTTTTGAAAAGAATACAATATTGCTTTCAAAGCATTATTAAAAATAAAATTTCCTTTCAAGAATTAGAAAAATGTATAAAAAATAATGAGCTAGAATGTTTTCCACTCATTTTTGATTTCTTGCTCATTACTCTTATTACTGTAAGTCGGGCGGAATGAATTCCTCGTCGTAGAATCCAAGTGCAAGCTTCGGGTCTGGCTCATCAAGAATTTTCACCCAAAGGCGACCGCGGCATTCTTCATATTCCGAACTGGAGAAATGATCGTAAGGGTTCCTTGATTTTATGTGAGTACCACATATGTAGCAAAAAAATGCATTGCAGAAAGAACAAGTCATCTTGTTACATCCCTCCGTTTTGACTGTCGGGGTCCTGCATTGTGGGCACTTTTTGGAATTTTCCTGAAAATTAAAAATTGCTGATTAGATCTTCAATGAGACAGCTCTTCAACACAATTCAATATTTCATTAATAATTAACTTGACAAGAATCTGGTCCGAATGAAAAATTGGTACCAGAGACGTAGGCAGAAAAAATTTTCGGGGGGGGGGAGGGGTTTCGAAAAAAAAATATATCACTCGGGATTTTGAATTTATACATCTTTTGGAGTCCAAAGTCGCACATTTTATTTAATATAATGGAATTTAATTCTTGTGAATTTCAAATTACAGAGATTTAGATTGTTTTCAATAATAATTTGTATATTGGTCAGGGAACTTCCATAAATGATGTCACGGTTTTTTGGCGTTTTTTGAACCCCCTCCTGTGTCACGTACAATTTTGGATTTTAAATGTGAGGCAAAAAATTTTTATTTTCAACAATGCGATTTTTAAAGCATTATATTTATAAACTATACATTGTAAAACGGTTGTTTATTCAATTGCCTTCCCAGTTTTTTTCAGTTTCAATTTACAATGAAAAAATTTGTTTATATATCATAAACAAATAGTTAATTTTGAAAAAGTTTAATTAATCCGGAATGTAATCATTTAATAATTTTATTTATTCGTCCAATCATTATTAATGTGTTTTAAAATTGAACGTATTCATTTCAATTTTCGACGATTTTAATTTATGGAATTTTCAAAAATTGCAGTATCAAAAATTTATACGCCCATTATATTTCATTATTTTGTAAACCTTGACATTATTTTTATTATTATATTAATGATGATTATCATTATACAGGGTGGTCCAGTTTGACCGTATAATATTTTAACCAAATTTTTTTCATATTTTTCTGAATCGAAAAGTCCTCTGCCACTTTTCATAAAACTCA